>JZLH01S0065464.1:35321-46008 GCA_001188425.1 Eucidaris tribuloides | reverse complement strand
GACATTTTGAATGGTTGAGTTGAATCAGACATTAAACTAGCAGGCTGTACACCTGTCTAAAATATACAGGGTGGCCAGAAAGAATGTACACATACGATATGCAATTCCATAAATAATCAACTTTTGTGACGTTCCAACCCCCATTTTCTCCATTCTTGTTATGCTATCACTTCCAACAAATTATTCAAGCCATGATAATTTAAAGAGCATTCTAACCTTTCCAGAACAAGAATCATTTCCGGGAGGTCCCACATATAGGGCGTCGATTGCCGATAGTTAATTTCTTCAACATCATGAACCAAAATGCCATTAAATTGTTATTTCAGTTGCTAGAACATTACTTTTTACGACAAATGATCCACGATGATTGATTTTGAGTAAGGTGTTTAGATTCAGGGCCATTTTTCTATGACGGCACTGTCAATTTGCGAAATGTGATTTCTTTCTCAACTCCAGCGAACCTTGGGAACAAAATTTTCACCGTAACAGAATTGCCACAGGAACAATGCGGGTAGACAAAGAGCAGAGCGAGACATTCCCGAAGACAATGGTGAGCGTGATTGGCCTTACATTGTTACTGCACCTGGATTAGCTGCAGTCCATTAGCAGATCGTACGCGAGAACATTTCGGGTGTCCTTATCATCGCTGGAATTGAAAAATAACAAATTTCGGAAATTTTACATTGCCTCAGAAAATTGCGCACTAGAATCAAGCGGCTTTAACAAATCAATGATTATTTGCGTATCATTTTGTTGGAAAAACATTCTTTTTTTAATCAGTTTTTTCACTTATCCTACGGCCTAAGTAGGAATGCCCATTACTCGACTGTCCCCAGAACATGTCCGCTTTGTTGTTTTTCTTATTTTGTGTGCACTTGAGTAACTAATTGAGCGGGAAGTGCCATAGTATTTTATCATATTATTTTTCCTGTCAAGATAGTTTGAAATCTGTTTAGTTATTGACCAAATATATAATATTATGTATATATATATAGTATATATATTTTTTTTTTTTTGCAAAGGGCGGGAGATTAACCCCAAACACTCCCTTATATCACCCTATCACCCCCTTTTTCCTGTTTTTCGTCCAATAGAGGTGTTTTAACATGTGAAATGATTTTCTTGGTGAAACTTGGAAAATTTGTGTAGTAACACCCCTCCCCCCCCCCCCGAGCGAGTTTTCGGGAGCTGTTGACGTGACTCGGAAAAAATGTGGACCTTGGATATTTGGGAAAAAAAAGTTGGAATCGTGAGTTGACAGTATATATCTCGCATATAATCAATGCAAGTCTTAGTATCATCGGCACAAGATATTCAATTTCTTTAAAATGATACCCTATTTGTAATGATTAATATTATCAAAGAAAGCGACAGTTATCTTAAAAGTTGTGTAAGGTGTAGATATTGAAAGCTGCAAAAATGACCAAAGTTGGGTAACGTCACCCAATTTTTGTTGGTTGTTTGATGAGTGAGCTTTCCAAATGTCTTCTTTGGTCTTTATGCACTCTAATGGTACAATTGGACATGGGATTGGAAAGAAAAACCTGACAAGTAGCAAAACAATCAAAACAAAAAGTGAAAAAAAAAACATGTAATGCTGGCATTTACAAAAAATGCCCGACAATAAAACATTCAATCTCACGGTACCTTTCCACCACCTCGCTCCCTCGCAATTATCACTGCCCAATTACAATTTTCACATACTTCCTGTAATCTTTTGAAATTAATGCCTAATAATCTTCATAAAATATACCTTTAAAACATCATTTACCATGCCCAGAATCACGTCTTTTCTATGCATATTTTCAAAAAGTTCCTACCGTGGGAGGTGTATCCCCCTCCCACACCCTCCCCCGCTCGGTTGCGTTGCTCCCTCGCAAGTATGACTTCCCAATCCCTAATCTTGATAAATATACCATTGCCAAAAGTATATGTTTACCATGCGTAGAAAAACGTCTTTTCTATGCGTATTTTCAACAAGTTCCTGCCGTGTGAGAGGATATTCCCCCTTCCACAACCTCCCCCGTTCGGAGGTTTCGCTCCCTCGCAAGTTATCACTGTCCCATTACAATTTTCACATACTTCCTATAATGTTTTGAAATTAATCTCTAATAATCTTCATAAAATATACCTTTAAAATATTTATTTACCATGCCCAGAATCACGTCTTTACTATTTGTATTTTCTAAAAGTTCCTACCGTGGGACGGGGGTATCCCCCCTCACACACCCTCCCCCCGCTCGGTCGCTTCGCTCCCTCGCATGTTTCCGTCAAGCCCCCCTGTAGCCCCCCTAAAATGTTTGCTCTAGAACCGCGCCTGGTCATAACGTCATAGCTCGCATGGTTGGACCGTTGGCATCGTTGTCAGGCTACGGGGCTAGTACCATGTACAGTCACGCACGTTACAGCCCTTGCATTATTATGTTATTGACATGTGCTTTTTAAACTCCTCAAAAAAAGTTTGGAAATCTGAGTTTGATCAGTTAGATCTCCCGTTTCGTAGCAATAATAAATGCAAGCTTGGTATCATCGAAAAGATTATTTATCATTTTTTTAAAATAATACCCTATTCGATATGATTATGCCATCAGGGCAAGGACAGTATCTTAAAATATGGTGTAAAGTGTAAATTGAAAATCTGCTAAATGACCAAAGTTGGGTAAGTCACCCAATTTTGGTTGTTGTTGATGAGTGAGTTTCCCAATGTCTCTTGGGTTGTTGTGCAATCCAATGTGAACATTGACATGGATTGGAAGAAACACCAGCACAAGTACGCAAACAACAACAACAACAAGTGAAACCACCAAATAAACAAGCATGTATGGGCATTTAAAAATTAATCTTACAGACCTTTTACCACATTAACATGACAAATGGCAGGAGCTTGATTTGCATGGATTTTCATGTTAATCTTCACGTGGATCTTTGATTTCATCAATGTTCATTGATTTTAATGACATGATCAGAGTTCAGTATCGGGTGGACGACCCGCGTGCCTGCACCACCGCCTGGCACCGCTTCCTCGTGCTGTTGATGAGCATTGTGCTTCGTTGCTGTAGGATGGCATTCCACTCAGACCGGCCAATGTCGTTGCATTTGTGACTCTCTTTCATACAGCCCGGTCGAGTTGATCACACAAATGTTCAGTGGGGTTGAGGTCTGGGCTGCATGCAGGCCAGTCTATTCTCGTTATACCCTCTCGCTGAGAAAATCCATGCAAGTCAAGCTCCTGGCTCATATTTTTTTAATCACTTTCTGTTGTTAATGTGGTGAAAGGTCCGTGAGATTGAATGTTTTATGTCCATTGTTTGTAATGCACATACATGTTTTTTTTCACTTTTTGTTGTTGATGTTTGCTTACTTGTGCAGGTTTTTCTTTCAATCCATGTCAATGTACACATTAGAGTGCATAACAACCAAAGAGACATTGGAAAACTCACTCATCAACAACAACAAACATTGGGTGACTTACCCAACTTTGGTCATTTTGCAGCTTTTCAATTTACACCTTACACAACATTTTAAGATACTGTCCTTTCTTTGATAATATAATCATTACAAATAGGGTATCATTTTAAAGAAAATTGAATTATCTTTCCGATGATACTAAACTTGCATTGATTATATGGGAGATATAACTGATCAAACTCAGATTTCCAAACTTTTTTTTCCATATCCAAGGTCCACATTTTTCCCGGTCACGTCAACCTCCGAAAACTCGCTCGGGGGGGGGGGGGGGTGTTACGACAACAAATTTTCCAAGTTTCCCCAAGAAAATCAATTCTTTCACATGTTAAAACACCCTCTTTGGACGAAAAAGGAAAAAGGGGTGATTACGGGTGAAAAGGGAGTGTTTGGGGTTAACTCCCGCCTTTGGCAACTTAATTATTGATCGGTCTCGCATAATTGAACTAAAAACAATGGATATTGGTGCTACCAAAATTTCATTGCACGCGCAATATTCCATCTTTGAGTCGCATTTTCAATGGTAATAAATTAATTGTTTAAAAAAAAAAGCATGGGACATGAACATTCAGAAATTTCCTGCTTTTATATGAACGCTTAGACCATAAAGAAATGAATTAATTATGCGGAGAACAAGTTAATTAAAAACATGCCTGTTTAGCGTGATTTTAATGAGATTAGATGTTTGAGAACTGGAATACAGAGAAAAACAATGAAGGGTTCACGCAATGGCTGACATCACATAATACCAGTTGGCCCGGGACACAAACCATCAGGCTCCGAATCATGTTCGCAGGGTTAATTTCTTGTATTGTTGTCCTGCCATTCTCCAGAAAACAGGGTTAATGAATCATTTTGGAAACATGGGTCTGAAAACAAGCAATCATTTCAAATTGTCTTTTTTACTGATGGCAACGCCTTATATTTTCACAACATGTCGGTATCATATTGAAAGAAGATAAAATCAGTCTTTTCTAATTTGATGCCCTTCAATGTCGAGAAATACTGCAGAATACATTCCAGCATGAAAGTTTGATTTCAAATTTTGCCTTGTGCAGAATGATTTTATAACCGTGTCCCTTCTTGATTGTCCTTTGTCTCAGTCAGCGTGAATGGAAATCTCTCTGACCGGCATCAATTAAAGAAGAGAGAAATATGCGTTCCAACTAATGCACGAATATTTTGTGTCATATTTAATTCAGCTAACACTTAAAAATATCTTTCCAAGAAACTCGTTTCCCTTTTTTCTGGAAAAACTGTATCACTGTCTGAAACGAGATCTGTTGCAGAAACTCTCCATTAGAGCCTCATTTCATACAAACGCACAGCGACACAAAAAATGTTATCCTGGCAGTGTTTTAGGGTGTAAGGATGGTGACGGAAGGGAGTATGAGTATTTTTTTCCGTACCATATAGCCAAAATGTAATGATAAAAATTTGGTACCAAAACTTTTGCCTAGACTTCGAAGAAAAAAGTCATGGAATTGCATGGCGATACCGGCCCACGTTTCGCATTGTCCACAACGGCGACACGCCGAGGGCACTAAACGCCCTCCCCAAGCTTCCGGGGATAAAGTTAAACTTAAAATGAAATCTACAGGACGCTAGCTTGTGGAAGACCGCAATTGTACAAGTCCCGTTCAGTGATGCATCGGAGACACAGATTGGGAGAGTGCTCGTGTTAAACTTTTATGGAACGAAGCCATAATTATTCTCATTGCAAAACACTGCACTGGTGTTTTTGAGTATTGAGGCACCTGGTGTATCCTCCGCTTCATTTTTGGATGTCTTCAAACCACTTTTGATATGTTTAACAACAATGTTGTTTTTTCTTTTGAGTTCTAGCCCCCTTCTTAAAGGTTGTGCTGTTCTTTCTGGGGGTTAAACGTGCTGTGGGAACACTATGCTTGTTACATCATTTTTAGTTTAATGCTTCTCCATAAACAGAGGTCCATATAAGTAAGTCTCATAAAAATTCTATCGATACAACCGTGATTTTTGTAATAACGGGTATTATTCCTTCATGCTATTTTGCACAACATTTTATTTGGCGGTGATGTTTAGCATGTCAGCAAATAAATCTAGAATCTTATTGTTTTTATAACTTTTTCATCAAATTGTCCAGAAGGCGATTCACAAATAATTTCTCATAACAACGATGTCCCTGATTACAAAGTTCCTGTTTTCACATTATTATGGGTGGTTCCCAACTGATATTGTTATTGTTTGAGAACATTGAAAATACCTTGCATGATAATATAATTTAGCTAGTGAAATTTTGAGAATCAGAAATTACTTCCAAACATAATTCCCTTCAGCATACCTCAAACAAAGTGCAAGAAATTCATATAAGAATTTTGAGTAATCGACAAGAAATAATTATGAAAGGGTGGAGGTCTTGCTAAGTATGGTTCAGAAATACTGCTCTTCAAAGCGGTGGAATCATTGATAATGATAAATCAATGAACATTTTTGTTGGGATTATCCACCGACAACGCCCATTTAATAAAGAAACTTTATATTTTTGTCTGATCTGATCTTGGTCCTTCACAATTTTCGCCTCTGATAATAAACGATGTATTTTTTGTCTGGTCATATGCAATATTGATATTTTAGTATAAAAGCAAAAGCAAAGATAGCCAAACTTTTGTAAAGTATATATGAAATTACAATGACATATATAAATATATATAAGTGACAAGAATAGTTGAATAGATAACAAAGTAAAACAAGAAAAAGATACGTTTCTAAACGGCCATAAGCCCCGTAGCATTCTTACTTATTATAAATATTTATACTTGTATAGATAAACCGACCGCCATATCATCTGTAAGTTCAGCTTGTAATCGATAATGTTTATCCAAATTAATGAAAAAAAGACTATGTGGCATCATGGTTCATAAGATTCCAGATAGCTCTCACCATCTCCCATATCATTAATACTCAAATGTGATCTTATTCAAAAGACGTTTTTCCTTCAAAATTTATCATACTGTAACTTAAAAAACCTGTAAACTGGTAAAAGATGTCTCAACTAACATTCAAAATGTGAAAATCGTAGAACTTAAAGCGGAAATTGTAGAATAATATTTTATAATGTGACGATGCTAATATAGCTTTCAAAATTCAAACTGTTCAAAGAAAATTGCATTATCACCTGGATGGAATTTTCCATAATTAACATGGGTCATCCAAATCGTCAAAAAACAACATGAACTAATTCGGAATTATAAAAACAATAAAAAAAAAAACTGTTATAAGATTACTTTAATAATCTTTCCCGAACAAATAGGCCTATAAACACTGTAGACAACAAATCTCGTCGTGCTCTTTGAGTACGACAGATTTATTCGTCCTGCTGACGAATTTACTTCGCCTATTTTTACATGCGTACGAAACAAATTGAAAACGGCAAATTTCTGTAGATGGCAGACGAATATTATTCGTTATACGAAAAGTATTCGTCATGCCAATCAAAGAAAATCGTCCTGCGCTGCATACCACTAATATTGCTATCTCGAGACGAATTTTTTTTAATCAACGCTCTCTCTGTTCGTCGCCGCGCTCTCTCTGAGCCAGCGCAACTTGATCTGATATCCAATATGACAATGGATCTGCCATGCTGACGAATTTTACTTCGTCCTGCTATTTTGCTTCTCTCTGAGCGATAAGCGCGATCGACTGATATCCCATATCAACATGGCGAATCGGTCTCGACCTGGACGAATCAAGAAATCTGTCAGATATCTGTGGAAATCACTAAAATAATGACACAGTGTCCTCCAGAAAAACAGAAACTGCGTGGAACACATCTTCGAATCGTAGGCCCGGTCTTGAGGGTGCAGTCTTACTTGATTTCATACAATAATTTTTGTTTCTGATTTAAACCTTCAGGCTCGCGGTGTTGTGCAATGTTAAACTATGTCGTTTGTGTCATACAATAGCTATTATAAATGGTCACGTACATCCTAAAATCAAACGATTGGTTGAGACCTATAGTGACCAGTCTTCTTATTTTACCTAATGGCAAAATTTTGGTAATGACCAGTGATAATGACAGGTGATAAATGACCGTAATAATGACCGCTGACATGGCTTTTCCATTAATGTTATGTCCGCGGCGCACAATCGCGGTCAATTAGAAAACTGTCGCGAATAACGAAACCAGCGGCAGCGAGATTCAAAGATCATGCGCGTGTAAAGTGTACTCGACGTACGTGTAACGTGCCGCATGATCATCACGTATTCCGACGAGGTAAAACAACATCACTCGAAATATTGGCGAAAATGCTAACTTTCCGATGCTGTAAAATGAAGAAATAGGGTTACAGACTTGTTGATGAGAACTGATGCATCACGCACTTCGGGTTCTGACAAATTAGAAACATAAATCTACTTCCGAACACAGATTGGCCTCGACAAGGTTCAGTTCAGGGGGGTGCCGTACCGTACCCGCGGTTAGGTTGAGTTCTATGTTACGTTAACGCTGCCCGCGGCGTCGCGACTACTGTGTGAGTAACAGAATTAAACGTAAGATTTTGCCCTGAAGTGCCCCTTCAAAATTCTATATTGAAGTAATCAGGTTTAGGAATTGATTGTTGGCAAATGCCGAATGGTTTAACGTTAAAGTTGCAACGTCATTAAGAATATCAATGAATGCCAGTAAGCCAGCTGTATACCTAACGAGTTAATGTTACGTCTAACGTAAACGGGTAGTGCAACTTGTCTTTTGTCTAACGTCGTTAAGTCTTTACCGACCGTTTCATCATGTCTCCATTGTAATCAATGACAAGGACGTAACGAGACCATTTCTAATAAAAACAAATAGCCTAATGCACAGTCATTCTTTCGGGCATATTAAAATAATCTACACTCGGTAACTGCGAAACCAGTCCAAAAACATACTTCGGCTATCGCCTCGTGTGTTTCAGAACTGTCCACAGTTTACCTCGTGCAGATAAATTTAATTATATTCCCACATACTAAAGAATCTTGCTTTAGGATTGCCGAGAGTTAATCACGTGATAAAGTGTAAGTTTTCCCATTAATCACTCGAGAAGGAAAAGTTCGTTACACATCGGTAGATAGTAAATTGATATCCGAGTGTAACGCAACTTTTATTTCGCGGCGTAACTCAATACTGATAATGGACGCGAGGACTGTGTGTAACTGAAGAGATTCAGCCGAAACACAAAAGTATATCAAAACCAATCGCGTCAGCGGCGTATTTTCGTGAGCGCATCCATGTACGCTAATCCGGCAGACGCCGTGGCGCATCGACGTATCCCTGTGCGGTGTCGCGCACACCAGAATTGGTCAGGCGCTGTATTCCATAATTCGGGCCCAAAATGATTCTTTTTCAAGAAATATTCCATCTTGTTTCTTTTAAGTTCTGATGTGGAATATAAAGCAAGAATAATCACCTTTTGGTTTCAGGAAGACAAAATCTTTTCCACTTCCTCGCGATCTGAAATGTATACCTATCTTTCCCCTCAGCTTTCGTTCGGAAGATAGCACATCCAGATCGCCTCGAAGTGATAGATCGTCCCATCAATATTCACCAACGTATATTTGCTTACTATGCCTCAGTGATGTGCAATTATTTTATACTATGCATTGGTCCTAAGCAACATTGCAGGAGCTGTGTGCGAAATTGCCCACATAATTGCACGCCTGTATTTATTTGTTAAATTCTTGTTGTTTCAAATTGTACTCTAAGACTTTCAATTATCAATGTGATATTAATCAAAATCGAATTGTACTAAGTGATCGAAACACGGTCAGGTGTGGTACCGACCGTGGAAATTGTTTTCGCACAAATGCATCCGCTTTCTCGCAGCAACCACGACATTGGCAAAAGCTACACGTACGTATCAATACATGAAACAACAAAATACGGCGCGCAGTAATTGACATGGCCTGAGTGAAAAGGTGCAATTTGAATGTGCAAAAGTTGTCATGTAGCACAGTTGACATGTGAGTTGAATCAGACCCATAAACTATGTGTACACCGTGGTCTAAAAAATACAGGTGGCCCAGAAGAAATGCCTACACATAACGATATCATTTCCATAAAATAATCCCAAACTTTGTACTCCAACCCACCATTTTGCTCCATGTTTGTATGCTTCACCTTCACAACTGTTCAAGCATGATAATTTAAAGAGCATTCTAACCTTTCCCAGAACAAGAAATCAAAGAAATCATTTCCAAGAAGGTCCCCACATATAGGCGGTCGATGCCCCGATAGTTAATTTCTTCAACACATGAACAAAATGCCCATTAATTGTTATTTTTATTTTCTTTTTGTTGAATTTGTCTTTTGTTTTATTTTTTCCCATTTTTTTTTTTTTCAGTTGCTAGACATTCTTTTTACGGACCAAATGATACATGATGATTGATTTTGAGTAAGGTGTTTTAGATTCTAGGGCATTTTTTTCTGAGGCATATGGAATTTTGCCAATTTTCGGAAATTCCATTGCGCCTCAGATAAAATGGCACTAGAATACACAAACGCTTTTAATCAAAATCAATGATCATGTACATTTTGTTTGGAAATAACATTTCTTTTTTATCAGTTTAACCCATACTCGACTGTCCCCAGCAATTCCGCTTTGTTGTTTTTTTGTATTTGTGTGCACTTGATACTAACTGAAGGAAAGTGATAGTAATTTTATCATATGTCAGATAATTTTTTTGAAGTCTGTAGTTTTGGGAGGGACCAAAAAAATAATAAAAAATATATATATATATAATTTTCCATTTTTCTCCTGATTTTTGGCTTGAATGAAAAGGGGATGGAACTAGGATTTAATTTGTATACGAAAGAACACGGCAAAAATTTGACACAATTGTATCTTTCATTCAGTTCATTCTTCTGTTAAATTCATGAATGATTTTTTAACGCAAGAATAGGAGAAGAATTTGTCAATGATTTCACATAATTATACAATAAAAGGTGTCAATCGTTTCTGGTCTGCTGCATACAGTCATGTTATGCTTGGCGTTGTGTTCTGGCTTCGTCGATATATTGTTTGAAGAAGTAAAATTGTCACACATTCGTCAGATTCCCATAAATGGTATTAAAAAACGCATCAGGACAAACCTGTGAAATCGCCCTGGCAAGGTTCAAATTTCAATAAGATTTCAATGTTTTTCAATATCACGGTCTAATACGCGTACCAGGGGGGGGGTTGTTGGGGTGTTTCAAACCCCCTTTTTT
>JZLH01S0065448.1:0-16771 GCA_001188425.1 Eucidaris tribuloides | reverse complement strand
AATTCTCTCGCACATCAATATTTGATTAGCGCGAAAAGCTGTCAAGACCAATAATATTCATTATTATCATTGATATGGTTAAAGGAAATACATTGGAATGAAAATTGCGTACAAGACTGAGTAGATAGAAAGAGACAGGAGCGATCTGCAGAGCTTACAATAATCACGCATTACCACACACACACACACACACCAAACAGTACTTACAATAAAAAAGTATTGTATATATATATATATAACAAATTTTGTGCCCCTGGAAGATCGATAAAAATCATATAAATACAGTCATGAAAAAGATCGAACTTCAAAATGGTCAAATAGGAAGCTGATTCACTAACAATCAATATTGCATTTTTTATAGCTTTTCTAAGTCACTCTTGTATGGATAAGTTTTTTCACAGATTCATCGCCAGTTGTTTTTACAGAAACGTAGATCCGCCCATCCATCGACCATGCTCTTGGATGTTGGTGTCTGATTGATTGATCCTGCAAAAGCGTCCCAGAGCAGCGATCGTTGGCATCGTAGATCCTCGAAGACGCTGATGCCGGATCGCTTATCCTTGAGTTTCTTACGATTTTTCAGAAGGGCTTGACGATACTTGTAGTTTGTCAATTTAACAATAATGGCTCTCGGTTTGGGAGATGAGCCATTTCCATGCGGTGGGTTGCGACGATGGATACGATGACTGCGATCAATCGCACTAGGTGGAAGGTCTATATCCAAGATATCCTTCGCGATTCGCCTGATGGTCAGGTCTGTGTCCTCGTCTTTGTTCTCGGCGACACCAAAAAACCGGACACAGTTCCTCCGCGTATACTGCTCTTGGTCATTCGACTTCCTCGCAAGGCGACCGATCTCAATCTTATCTGACGCTTTCTCTTTTTTCAGCTGAGTGATTTCCTTTTCACAAGATTCTAGCTTGCACTGAAGCTCAAGTACAAGACCCTCTTGTTGTTCCAGCCGAGTGATTAGCTGCGTGAGCTTAGATTCAACAGCTCTCTCCACCATCTTTTGAAAGGAAGACATGATTTCTTCATCTTCCAGAATTTCTTTTATTAACTGCTTGGTTGCACGGGTCATGTTGAAAGAAGACAAAACTGGGCCACACGAGATAAGTAGTGGGATATACCTGCTCACTGGACGTTGACAAAAGCAGGTACTTAAGAAGTGTTGAATTCTTTCTCACAATAGATATCTTTGACAGGTAGGCTGCGAACAATGTCAAATAGATGGGCTACATGTAGTACATATTGGGTAAAGCTCAAAGCTGTAGAAAAACTGCAACGAATTTAGCTGTATGTGGGACTGACGGTAAGTTGTGGTCACTAGAAGAACTCAGAAGATAAAAACAGTCAGCAGAATATCACAGTTGAGGATGAAGTCCAGACCAAAATATCACATCCCGACCTCCAGGTAAACAAAATGCTTTCCTCCCACTAGATCATAATCATGTCAGTCAGCATAGAAGGTGAAATTTAAGGCAAAAATCTTGGGACTCCAACTTGTGCATACAAATTCGACTTAATCCAATATCACAATTAAACATGCAAAAGAGACGCCCTACCTTTGTGAGGAGTGTGATAAACTCGAGATCTTGCGCCTATGTGGACAATGGGTAGAAGGGCCCTAGCAAATGTTCCTGGCAGAAGGGCCTTAACCTTTGGTTGAATCTAACTTGAAAACCATTGGCTTTTTTCACATGAATTCAAAGTAATGCCATATTTCTATATAATCCTTCTGTCCGTCTGCTAAGTGTAAATTTCAAATAAGGCAATATTTCTCAATTAAGGCCCTTCTGCTGGACAACCGACGGTATGATATTAAACCAATTGCTATAGTCGGATATATTGCTGTGAATTGTAGCTGGATAGACATTCGAATTCTTGGTAATGTGCAGAGTAAAATTAATGTAATAATGATAATAATTCTAATAACTTCGAAAAAATAATCAAACGTAATGTTGGAATAGAGTATGTTTAAAAAGTAGTGCCAGGTATTACAAAACCATTAAAGGTTAGTGACATCATTGGGAACACTTGAAAATGCCTCAAGAACCAAATGAGTTGAAATATATACCAGTTGTTCACTAGCAGATGTGGATCTCCCACCTGGGAGGATTTGTCTGTAATTTGTTTACTTAAGGAGAATCAAGCATAAACATAGGAGTATCTTATTCTTTGCCGGGTAGGATAAAAATAAGCCCCATAGAGAGCCACACAGCAGGTTTCCATGCTACTAGTGATATTGACATTGTTTGTTTTAGAATGAGTGAACGTTTGACTACAAGATTTTCACAGGAGAAGCCTTGCATAGTTTACTTGATTCTAGAGTAGTATCAGCCCAAGTTGAGGACTACCCCCAATCATGTCATTTACCTTTAAACTTAGCATAAAAGTACTACTGAACATACACAGTAACAAGAGCAATTCTGCTGCGCGCAGCCGATGGGGTATGCCTCCGCATCCCCGTCCAATTCCAAACTTTGAATGTACGGGGCATCGTAACCTTTGACCGTTCAACGCTGAAATCTCATCTATGCCCCATAATACATACTTCACCCAAATTACATCAATACCCGATAAGCCGTTCTCAAGTTATCATGGTAATATTAAGTATGGGTCCTCGTGACCTTTGACCTTTGACCCTTAAACCCCCAAATATGATCAGTTCATTGGTACCTTATAACACTTACTTCACCCAAGTTACATCAATATCGGATAAGCCGTTCTCATGTTATCGTGGTAAAGACACTAAGTATGGAGCCTTGTGACCTTCGACCTTTTAACCCTGAAATCTGATTGTTTCATTGGTACCTTATAATACATACTTCACCGAAGTAACATCAAAATCGGACCAGCCATTCTTAAGTTAACATGGTAATGCGCCCAAATCAGACATCTATCAGGCCTCGTGACCTTTGACCTTTCAACCCTAAAATCTAATCAGTTTATTGTTGCTTCATAATACATACTTCACCCAAGTTACATCAAAATCCGACTGGCCGTTCACAAGTTTTCGCAGTAACGAGCCCAAATCAGACATATTTTAGGCCAGGTGACCTTTGACCTTTGACCTTTCAGCTCCAAAATCTAATCAGTTCATTGTTGCCCCATAGTACATACTTGATCCCAGTTACATGAAAATCTGATTAGCGGTTCTGAAGTTATCGCGGTAACGAGAACCGGTAACGGACGCACGGACGGACAACCCGAAAACATAATGCCTCCGGCAACTTCGTTGCGGAGGCATAAAAACATTGTTTAAAATATCGCAAACAACTGTTTACCGTTGTGTCAGCCTGACATTCTAACAACATTGTTCAAATTGTTTTAAACAACCATGATTAGGGAATCCGTCTTAACATTTAGTTAAATTTTGAGCAGCGTCTTTCAAATTTTCAGCTCTGTGATGTGATTCAGGCGCAAAACTTTAGATTACAATGTTGCGCCGTAAATTTTAACATTTGCCCCCCCCCCCCTCCAAAAAAAAAAAAATCCTCCTCCAAAATATGGATCGACGTCCCTGCTACTCTGTGTACCTCCCAGGGGTCACTCTCCACACGGCCTGCACAGGTGTCTAGAAATAGCATCGAAAGGGGTCCTTTTCCAGCCCTCGGGCGTCGTCGACTTCTTTTGGAAAAGGGATTGCTTTTCAGCACCATTCGCCGGCAATGGGCACTTAGGGTACCATTTGCTCACATGCCACGCCATTTAGGGTTAATTATTTGGTTGAAAACTTGAGCATATCAAATCAAATCTCCAAATGAAAGTTTGTTAATTAGGAAAATTATTTATAAATTATTAAGTGAATCTCTTTGGGTTGCGCAATGTACAATAATGTTTTAGATGAGAAGGACACTTGGGTGGGGTGGTATCATATTATAGTTGATATTATAGTCACTGTTTACGTCACTTTTGGTATCAAATTAGTGGATTCCATGTTCACGCATAATTAGTGGATTTCCTGGGAGTCACACTACTAAAAGTAGCCGTTTTTCATGTGCTACTCCATTTCGGGTTGCAAATTTGGTGTAGGTTACGCCGTACAGGGTCAATTGTTTGAGGTTGTTGGACACGGGTGGGTAACAGACCGGGTGGAGACTGACTTCCCCCTCCACCCCCCCCCCCCCAACGGTGTACTCGATCTCCAACCACACCTGAATATTTGAGGTACCATCACATGCCATCAGCGTAAGCACTCTGCACACCGTCGGGTAACTGATAAAAACATTGGTCTGGCTAGACATGGCATCATACTTCGATATCAGGCGTAGAACACAGGGTATGCTGCCTGTACACTCTATCATCAACTGGTAGAAGAAACAGAAAAAAACTCGGAATTTAAAAAGTAATGTTACTCGCAACATTAAAGATTGCGTTGTTGATTTGCACAGACAAAATGAGTTTTCTAATCTGCTAATCTGAAAACTGTCATACTGTCGAGATTCACACAAGGCGACAGCCAAAATGTGTGTCGCCCAGTTTCGTGTACATAGAAATTTATACAAAATAATAACATGGGGTTCAAAAAGTCAATGACCCCTGTTGGTGACTTTTGACCTTTTGGTGACCTTCAACTCCCTATGAGACATTCACCAGCCAAATTGAGCAAGTGGGGGCAAAGCTATGGGTCATAACAGAAACATGCTCAAATAAATTAACATTGGGCTCAAAAAGGTCGTTTACCTTTGCTGGTGACCTTTGACCTTGTGGTGACCTTCACTTACTTCCTAATTTGAAATTCTGTATGATCAATCTTCCATCCAAGTTTTATGGAAATTGGAGCATTTAGCACAGAGTTATTCAAGTATTTGTACGCGTAACGGACGGACGACGGACCAACGGACGCCAAAGTGATAGGTCTCCCTCCACCTCGGTGGGCTCGATAATAAATCTTCGTGTTAGAAGTCTCGTAAGCAGTGAGAAAGTAATATTATAAGTTATGTTATAATATTAATAATAATAGTAATAATGATAATAATAATATTAATAATAGTAACAATGATAATAATAATGATAATAATGATGATGATAATAATAATAATAATAATAATAATAATAATAATCATAATGATAATAATAATACTAATAATACTAATAATGATAATAATAATACTAATAATACTAATAATAATAATAATAATAATAATAATAATAATAATAATAATAATAATAATAATAATAATAATAATAATAATAATAATAATAATAATAATAAAAACAATGTATAAATTACTTAGGGTAGCCAAAACTGTTCTTCCAAAGGGCCCTGCAATTATTATTACCCAGTTTTCACTAGGTCCCTATTCAACTTCTAAGTGTGGAGCAACAATGTGGATAAATCGCCTTGCTGAAGGACGAAACTCTGTGTGACGGCAATCGAACCCAGTGTGTCTCGCTTGAAAGACAGAAAAAATATGCTTCACGATATTTCTAAAAAGATTTATGGAGTGATTATAAACTGGATTTCATAAAATATTTCTTGTACTATATCAAAATATGTTTTAGATCTGTTATAGATTACTAGTCCAACCAACTAATAGGATATGTGTAGCACTCTCAGGTAACTATATGTAAATTTCCCCCCAAAAAAATCTGAGTACAAAGATTGATTTCAGGATTTGCAGGTCCATCACTTCCCTTCATTATCAATACCAAACGGTAGTTTATTACTTATGTTGAAAGTCTGAGATCCATACGTCATGAATTTGTTGTTTTATGAGGAAAAAGTAATAACGAGATGCTACCAGAATATTGTTCTTTCCGCGAGTTAAAATTTGGCTCAAATTGCGGATCATGGTTATGTGTAAGTTCGCATGACCAGCAGAGCACACTGATTGGTTAAACGGCTAGTGGCTGATTGGACACGTTATCGTCACTGTGTACATTTTGAAGTTTAAATTGCCATTTTTTTTTACAAAAAACTACGTATTATACCCAAAGGTTCTATCACAGGTGTTTATTTAAACTATTCTTCACATTGTGAACGATTTGAGCTGATTCCATTCATTTTGCCGTTTTCTGACGAGCAAATCCCGTACTCTGTCTTTAAATAAATTCGGACAATATGTATTACATCACTTACCTGACGACTTTCTCGATACTCCATAATGCACCGCACTACTCCGATTACGTATTTAAGTATAAGCTGGCTCGTGGAATTACTCAGTGCCAAAAAGAAAAGGAAAAGGAAAGCATTGGTGAAGTGAGTTGAGGGAGGTTAATTAAAAACAACATCATGAGTTTTCCAACTCGTATATTTTGGGGGGGGGTTCAATAACTTTATTCTCATTGCTGATTTCTTCAAGGCCGGTGGCCGTTGGTAGAATGTCCCTCCCCCGCCGGCGGGGAGGCATAGGGGGCAAGCCCTCATTTGCTGAACACGTTACTTTAAAAGATCCGAGCGCATTGAGTGGGATTTGAAAATTTCTAGCGGACATGGATTTGCTCAAAGTGACATTATTATATTTATTTCTCTGATGCTACTCTTCTACGAACACTGTAAAAATACTAAACACTTGTTTAACACTTTTTCTGTAACGCTTTATAAACACTTAAACATGTTTCTGGAAGTTATAAACAAGTTTAGTTAGAAATTCTGTGTATCACCTATATGATATCAAAAGTTCGTGTTTTTTTCTGGAACACTTCACAAACCTTCATAAACACTTGAGCATGTTGAGCACGTTTAATATACATGTATATGAAATCATTAAGACGTTTAAATGGTTAGGTGTTGAAAATCATAAAAGCGTCAAATTCTATGAACACCACACACTTAAGTGTTTAGATCTTCACAAAAACAGTTTGTTGACGCATTTATTATTTGCAAAATCTTAACACTTAAACGTGTTTATGAATCATGGTTCAAGTGTTTATGAAGTATTCCAGAAAATAAACACAAACTTTTGATATCATATAGGTGATTCTAACTGAATGTTTATATGATTTCCAGAAACGTGTTCAAGTGTTTACAGAAAAGTGTTTATAAAAGTGTTTATAAACGGGTTTCTAAAAGTGTTTTGTATTTTAACAGTGAATTGACAACTCGCTATCAGTACAGACTTTTTATTCAAGCCAATATTCGTCTTTCGCTGTGCGACAAAAACCAGCTAAAGCTATAGAGGAAAAATAAGTCTTACTTTATCAACTGCACCAGCAAAGAGCACTTGTGTTTGTCCACAGCCGCGATGACGACACTGTAGCCGACTTGCAGCACTCGAAGCGCATCAACAACCACCAATTCGTTCTCATTGCTTAACAACCCAAACAGGAAAGATGGAGTTACCTTTGTAGACATCAACAGGAATTGGAAAACATTGAAATATTATAGTACTTCTAAATTGACAAATCTCTAAAAAAAAAACATATCGTATCCCATCATTTTGAAATAAGGTTTATTTAACCTATATCGATATACAGTAAAAACAGCTGTTTCAAATGTTATACACTGCTATTTACTATTATGATCAGGTACATGTATATTGTTTAAAGGTTTAAACAACTGTTTAATGTTTTCAACAGCAACGTTTACATTTTAAAATTTATTTTTCAAAACCTTGAGCATTACTGTTTCAATGTTTAAACACTTGTTTAAACTATTAAAAGGTACACAACGTTGTATAAAAGTTGTGGGTTTTTTTTACTGTGTAGGGCCTACAAAGTAGATAAGGCTGACACTATTGTTCATTCCAAGATGTATTAACATTACCCAATTTGTAGTTATAATGTTTAAATGTGGGTAAATTTCAAAAAAGACGAAAAACAAATTTACAAATCCGCCACTTTTTACCCATTAATTCATTACAACAAATCTGAATGTTGTTTAAAAGTGATCATTGTGAATAGTGGTTCCAGGCAATAATTAAATTTTAACTCGAGTACATCTTTTACAGCACCGCCGTAGTTCAGTGGCCTTTATATCTCGTCTGGCGGGGGGGGGGGGGGTAGACTGGTAGACTATTTCTGAGAAGCCAAAAGCAAAACAAAATATGCAGATATATCATATCACATGAATTCGGCCAAACGAACGTTTCACTGCAGAAGTGCTCAGGTTATACTCTTAGCCAGAAAGTGACCGATGTATCAGTAACATGAAACATTTAAAAGCAAGTTTTCAAAATGAAACACATACAACCCTGATTTCATTACGCAATGGCCTTTGAACGATTATTGATATAGATAGTTACGGATTTTTTTTAGCTCAGTTGTTTGTAAAATAATTGCTATGAACAATGACCTTAGCACTCAATTCTCTATTTATCGTTGATTAAACTTACGAGGAAAAACGTAAACCGCTCGTCTTGAACCATTAAACCCTATGATTAACTGTGACGTAATCAAAATAAGATATGTCATTGTGCATTGGTTGAAAAAAATATTATAACTCAGAAACGAATTACGTGAGCGTTGCTTTAAAGGTTAGTGACGTGCATGATTGGGAACACTTGAAAATGCCTCAAGAACCACGTATACACCAGCTGGAGTGGATCTCCCAGCTGGAAGGATTTGTGTCTAATTTGTTTACTTAAGGAGAATCAAGCATGAACACACTAGTACTTTAATTTTATCGGGGCACGATAAAAATAGGACCCATAGAGAGCCACACAGCAGGTTGGCCTGTCACGAGGGATATTGACAGTAGTAATTTTAGAATGAGTCAACGTTTGACTACAAGATTTTCACAGGAGAATCCTTGCATAGTTTACTTGATTCAAGAGTAGTTTCATCCCAAGTTGAGGACTATCCCCAATCATGTCGGTCAATGGCATGATTGGGGGTAGTCCTCAACTTGGATATAACTATTCTAGCATCAAGTAAACTATGCAAGAATTCTGCCGTGCCAATATTTTTGGTGAAATGATGACTCATTTAAAAAAAAAACTACCATCAGTTTACGTCTTGTGACAGGCACAATTTGCTGTGTAGCTTTCTATGGGATTAATTTATATCGGGGCACAAGAGAATTTAGTACTGATATGTTCATGTTTGATTCTAATTAAGTAAACAAATTCAAGACGAATCCTTCCAGCCAGAAGATGCACTTCAGATGGTGTATGGTATACTTTCAACCAGACTGGTTCTAGAAGCATTTTTTTTTTTTTGTATTTCTCCTGATTATGTCGTTGTCCTTTAATTACCACTCTCTGTACCATTCCGGCTAAACTCCACAGACTTTGCACATGATATTCTAAGTGTGGTATAAAAAGGTTAAATTAGGACTTCACATGGTTATTAACTGGTTCCATGACAATTGCTCCGACGATTATTTTATGCACTAACCTTGACCTAAACCCTAACCCTAACCCAAACCCTATTCCTAACCTTAACCCTAACCCTATTCCGAGCTAGAAAGTCAATGGCAACACTAACCCTAACTCTTTGTCTTCTGAGATATTGTCACCGGATCAATTGTCGCCGGAGCAAATGTCGGGTCACCTATTAACTATCCAACTTTGTAATACAATCTCACTTTGAAAATTTTGTTCCATCTCACACTAAATCATTAATTTTCTTAACGAAGTACACACTAAATTACAGGGATTTAAAAATTCGGTTGTGAATAGTGACCAGTCGATTTTTGGATTTAGATTTAAATCTTAACGATTTATATTTAATCCAATAATGCTTAAAATTTAATTTTCTAGGATTTAAATCTAAATCCAAACATCGACTGGTCCCCCGCAGCCGATCAGGATTTATTTTAAATCCTTGTAATTTAGAGTGTATCGTTGACAATGAAGATATATTAATATCATGCATAATTATAAAGCGTGTCTTAAAAAAATACTGTGCGAGTGAAAAGCGCCCTCTTTGGCAATTAAAGAATACGTTTGTGACGTGATGCCTGTATTAACGTCAAGGGCACGGTCTAAGCTTTCAAATCCTGTTTGTTTTGTTCAGTTTGCTTACTGTGATCTCGAGATATGTTTAGTTAACACGAAAGGGTAAAATCACATTGCACTTTTACGAGGTAAGAGGGTCTGATGCTATTGACTCTACTAAAAGGTAGCGGTATCCTAATTAAAATATGCATGAGCTGTTTCCTCCGCGAAGCAGCGGTCCCTGCAGCTGCAGTACCACGAAAATTCAATTTGATGCTTGATTATGTCATTTATATGTCTTGTTGTGCCTTCTTGGTGTCAGTTTAGTTAATACAATGTCTGCAGATTTAGTGAGTGAGATTTGAGGTATTTTTGGCAGTTCTTAGAATTTGGATGGATTTTGATGACGTCCTTTTCACAGCTTTTCATGGCTGTGTGCTTTGATGGGGCAAAAGTTATCGGGACTGTTCCACTTCAAAGGAGGGTAGTGAAAAAGTTTATTGGCAAACAGGATGTACATTGAAAATAAGATGAAAATTTGTATTGGTTCACAACATATTATAAAAACAAGGTCTGGCGTAATCTCAAATTTGTTGAAAAACAGGGCCGAAGTCGTTAAAATAACACATATCTTTTTGGGCCAATAATTCAGAGACCGCTACCTTAAGTGATTGTGATTTTCCCCTATTATTGTTAACTAAACATAATGTCGAAAATTTAAACAAGCAAATTTAACAGAACAAACGGCATTTGAAAGCTAAGACTGTATTCTTCAAGTAGTATTTTCTTATTGCCAAAGAGGGCGCTTTTTACTTGCACTATTTTTTAGACACGCTGTATAATATCAATCAATCAATAAAATACCTTAACTCCAACCAATGTATCATTCTTCCAGTTAAATGTGACCCTGGAGTCTTCTCGAAATGATTCTGCGTTCTCCCTCAGGTATCGACATAATTGGACTGAACTTGAAGCCTTTAAGGTCACCTGCAAATCAATCAATCAATCAATCAATCAATCAAGCAAGCAATCAAGCAATCAATTCATCAATGAATCAATGAATCACGTAATTAATCAAGAGAAATAATAGCAATCAAAGATATGGGTGTGGTCGTATACGCTTGTGTTAGTGGCAACAGTAAAACTAATTGCAGCACCAGGGTGGGGGCACTGTCATGACAGGGTGTACACCATGGAGTTGGATTATTTAGAACAGTATCCAGGTTTATGGTGTACACTAGTGTTGCACGACTAAGTCGCGAAAAGTCGTAGTCGCGACTGCCTACACGGAGTCGCGATTCCGACTATAGGCCTCGTCACACTATAACGAATTGGCATTGCGTATCCAGTGCGAATGAACATTTTGACATTCGTCGGCACACGCTATCAGTTGAGTTTGAGTTTGATTTGACTGTTTATTATCCAAATAAAAAGTATATATAACAAAACATTGCGAAACTGAAAGTTTTACAAAGGTATTAAAAGAGATAAATGGGACCAGAAAATAGCATGAAATGCTAATCGTGTCTGGTACCATTAACACACATACGTAGCACAACAATGAGAATACAGTATGATATACATATGAATAAATGTTGAATACATACTTAAGCTACTAGCTATTCTACATCTTGTGTAAAATATATTCTGTGATTAAATACAAAGCTTTGGTATCTTTACTAAATAAAATGATAAAGGATTATCAAACATAATGTTTTACAAAAAAGGCCAAGAACCTGGTTAAAAGTTAAAAACAATTAATTTCACTAACATTTGAGATATCGAGATTTTTACGAAACTAATGATAATACAATAATAATGAATAAATATGAATAAATGTTGAATACATACTTAAGCTAATGAATAAGCTATTCTACATCTAGTATAAAATATTTTTGTGATTAAACATAAGTATAAATGCTTTGGTATCTTAACTAAATAAAAAGATAAAAAGGATTATCTAACACAATGTTTATAAAAAGGCAAGAACCTTGGTTTAAAAAACAAAAAAAAAAACTTCATTCCAATTAACATTTGAGATATTAGAGTTTTACGAAAGCAACACACTGATGCTTTCTCCCGTATGGATAGGGGTAAATCATTCCAGAAGCATGTGCCTCTGAATGACACTGAAAATTTTCCCTATGTAGTCCTAACCCTAGGCACACTCAACTTCTTACTTTCCCTTTGTCTTGTCTCATATTGGTGTTCTATAAAACTGCAATACTGAATGAGGGACTGAGGCAATTTACCATTCAATAACTGATACATAAAAACACAGATAGATAGTTTATGGAGTTGATACACATTCAATAATTTTAACTCCTGAAATATTGGTTTTGAATGAGTCCTGATTGGACTAAAGGTTATGATTCTTAGTGTCCATTTTTTGGCTTAGTAATAAACACTTCATTGTCGTTTCATAATTACTTCCCCAAACCTCAATTCCATATGTCATATGTGGTTGGACTAATGTCTTATACAATAATAATAAAATATGCCTTGGCACAAACTGTCTAAATCTATATAAAACACCAACCTTTTCCTGATACACTTATAACCCTTTCAATATGAGGTTTCCAAGTCAAGTGTTGATCTATATAAACTCCTACAAATGATGCAACATCAACCCGGACTATTTCAGTCCCTGCTACTTTGAGCACTCCTTGAGTTACTACTGATTGTCTGTTCCCTCTTATTAACAAATAATTAGTTTTTAAGAGATTCACTGTAAGTTTATTCACCTTACACCACATGGACACCTTATCAAGATGCGTGTTAACTACATCCATATCAATCAAGTTCAGTCTTGGTGGAAATGTATGAAACAAATTGGTATCATCGGCAAAAAGACTAAAATTGAAGTAGTGTGTTGAATTTGGCAAATCATTAATATACATCAAAAACAGTGTAGGTCCCAACACGGAACCCTGAGGAACACCACATGTTATCATCTGTTGTAAAGAACTATGTCCATCATAATTCACAAATTGAAATCTACTAAAAAGATAATCTTTGAACCACTTAAGAGGCAGGCCTCTTATCCCATAATGTTCTAATTTATAGCATAGTCACACCTTGACGATTTAGCCAACGTATGCCGACGTATGAAAAATTTGGCGAATACGCCGTCATACGTTGACTAAGTTATGGGTAAGTTATGTGTAAGTTATGTGCACGTTGAAGCACGCTGGGTACACTTCGACGATTTAGCCAGCGTATGCCGACGTATGAAACATTTTGCGAATACGTTGTCATACGTTGAATTAGTTATGGGTAAGTTTTGTATAAGTGTTGCATAAGTTGTGTGTACGCTGAAGCACGCTGGTATACGTCGTAGTACGACGAGTTTCGTCGAAAAATTTTGTGTAGGCACAAAATTTTTCGACGTATGCCAGCGTATGATCATACGTCCCGCATACGCGGGCCACACGTTGTAGGTAAGTTATGCTGTCGTTTACATACGTCCACACGCGTTATTTGTAAGTTGCTCATAAGTCGAAATACGTCACGATAATGTCTAGGTAGGGTTCATCGATTTTTTTCAGCATGACGGAGATGTTGATAGAGTGGTATTTGTACTGCGAAGTCTAGTGCGGTTATTATTTGAATCGTGGAGCGTATCCTTTTTATATTTCATTTATTTATTTATTCAATATTTATTTATTTATTCTTTTATTTATTAATTTTTATTTTTCTATTCATTTATTTATTCATATATATGTTTATTTATTTATTTATTTATTTATTCATTCATTTATTTATTTATTTATTCACAAAATTGCAACTCAAAGAGTTACAAAGTATGGCAATTACAACCATTGGTAGGAGTAAAATACACATAATTTACACCATAGTTTTGTATACATATGAACAAATAACACAGGTGGAAAAATGTGACAGACATAAAAAATGAAAATAGAAATATCAAAAAAGGAAAGTTTCCGACGAAAAAAACAAAGTTGGAAATAAAGGGGTGTTAAGAAATAAATGTGTAAGCAGCGTAGCGTAAACAAAAAATCTCAGGTATAGAAATAATATGTAAATTAATTTTTAAACGTATGATTCAAATCAATGTAAACACAGACATTCTTCGTCAAACTTTAGCATATATTATATCTACAGTAAATAATTCTACATTTTTAAACAATTACCTCAAACAGGGATGGTTTCCGGTGAAATAAATATGTGGAAATCACACACACACACACAACACAACACACACACACACACACACACACACACACACACAACACACACACACACACAAACCACACACACACACAACCACACACACACACACACACACACACACACACACACACACACGCCACACATTATATAATATATATATACACACACAGAAAGACACACATACATAAACACACACACATAAACAAACACACACGAATAACAAACACTCACAAACACGCATACATACAATCGCGCACACACACACACACACACACACGCACACACACACAAACACTCACACAAACCCACACAAACAAAACACACACGCAAATATACACACTAACACACAAACACACACAAACACACACAAACACATACAAACACACACACAAACACATACAAACCAACACACAACACAAACGCATACAAACAAACACACACTCAAACACACACACAAACAAAACGCACACAAACAAGCAAACATAAGCACAAATAATGTGGCAAGGAATATTAATAACAAAAAGAACAGGAGAGAAAAGTGAGAACAGACAAATTGGATGGAAGGGGAAAGGGAAAAAGGGAAGGGAAAGGGAAAAAAAGAGAAAGAGGAGGAAAGCAACAGGAACATAAAATGTAGTGACAGGAGGGAGGGGATAACGAAAAAAAGAGAAGAAAAGATATTTGATAATAGTAATGGTGAAATAATGGTAATATCACTATATAAAAGCAATACATTATTATTATTGTTATTATTATTATTATTATTATTTTATTATTTATTATTATTATTATTTATTATTATTATTATTATATGACTATTATGATGATGATGATTGATGATGATGATAATCGATTATTATTGTTGTTGTTTATATTATATTATTATCATTATTATTATTATTATTTATTATTATTATATATTATTATTATTATTATTTATTATTATTACTATGCACATTTTGGGTACTATCTAAATGCTTGCCAGACACGTGATCAAAGTTATAATCATCAAAGTACATTTGTATAATCAATCAGTTAACTAAGATGATCAATTTGAATTCAAATTCAACATATGTATGAATTAACATCATTCTTATAACCGTTAACAGAATTGCTTTCCAAAGAAAATAATGACAACAAAAATGTCAGAAAAGCAAAAAGTTTCGAGAGAAGAGCGGGTGAGGGAGAAGGAAAAGGGGGAAATTGGAAGATACAAAAGAAATATATGATAGTGGAAAGCATACACAATATTGCACTTATTGTATATTATAAAAACACCACGGGATAAAACTATTCTTATATCTATTAGTTTTACATCTAGGAAGACACAGGAGTTTGCTATTTTCAGATTATATGTGGAGAAGAACATTTAGTTTGTGATCGAGTTTTTGTATTTTAATGGCTGCTACAAGTGAGTCGTCGGCGATACGGCTTACCCCACGCTCAGGGGTAAGGTTAGAGTATCGTTGGGATAAGTTTGTGAACGTCGCGCAACACGACAAGCATTCGTTTGTATAATTATCTACAACTTATCGAAAACGTTGCATATAAGTTATACGTTATGTGTCCGTCCAACTCGTGTATGAGCACGCGTATGTATACGTCAAAAGTGCAAATCGGAAAAAATTAAAGTTCAGCGTATGCCAGCGTTTTTCAGCCCTAATTTGATACGTTATGGCATACGTGGCTAATCGTCAAGGTGTGACTGTGCCTTTACCAACCAATATTGCATGATCAATTGTATCAAAAGCTTCGTTTGGGGATCGTTGTGACGTCGTTGCTATTCGTTTTAATACGCAACAGTACGATTGTTGTTCGTTCCGTACGCTGAAAAATTTTAAGCATGCTTAAAATTTATTCGACGTATGCCAAACGTACGAACCATACGCAGCGCGTACGCTCTGAAGTTGCAATGCGAGCGTTTTATTCGTTAAAGGCAAGGTTCACCCTGACATCAAGTTGGTTTTAATGAAGCAGAAAATGAGAGAAACTATTAATGAAAGTGTATACGGGCGACACCAATCGCGGCACCAAGAATAACAGAGTAATAGAAGTTTGCAAGTATAATGAATAGTGTAGACCGTCTACATGAGATGAATCGGCAGCTCCCCATACTGTCCATAATAGTAAATTCCATAAATTTCAATTTTTTATAGCTTTATGATAATGAATGCGGTTTTTCACCTATGTTCATGTATGAATAATGTTTTTCTGATAAATATATTGAATGTAAAGGTAAAATCATTTTCAAATTTTCTGAGAAAACTGGACTTTTATGGAATTTATATGCACATGACATATGGGGAGCTGCTCGCATGTTGACGTTCACAAATTTCAAACTTTGAAACTTCATAACTCTGTTGTATTCCTTGTGTGGATTTTCGCAAACTTCATTAATATATTTCTCTCATTGTTCTGGCAATTTATTAAAACCAACTTAGATTCAGCGTGTTTGAACCTTGCGCTTTAACAGGACGGAAGCGATAAGTCACACTACATTTCATGATCTACGCATAAGTGAGCAGGCCCTTTCTTGGGCGACGTTTTGATAAACACGTATTTTTAAATATGTTTATTAAATAGGGACTATTCGTAAAAAATAACGTAGTATGAGTAGCGAATGAAAATTAATTATTACTTCTACATGTAGCTCAGTATCCATGTTGTGCTTATCATGTCCTTGCTATGCTAGATTCGTTGCTTCATGTATCGTTAATTTAGTAGTTTTAAAACAAATTTCTAGGGTGTGTGGT
>JZLH01S0065440.1:0-14545 GCA_001188425.1 Eucidaris tribuloides | reverse complement strand
TGTTTGTTTGACAGATGTATACGACACGTATGTAGTCAATAATACCAACAATTTCTACACCGGAGTTGTGTCCAGTGTTGCCACCGCGGCAAATGTCTCCGTTACGCGTATTGTTAATCCTTTAGTAAGTATGCTTTACCACTAACGAAATTATTATGTTTCCGCGTTGTCTATCTGTCCGGCCCTCGGTCACCGGTTCTCGGATTTTAGTCAAACCGAAATTGAGATCAAGTTTGTATTAGGATGTGACAATGAACTGATTAGATTTTTGAGTTGAAAGGTCAAAAGTTTCAGAATTGACATTATATTTTTTCAAAGTACCCGAAGGCATATAAAACACTTATCCTGGCACTTGTGTGTGTGTATACCGTATATACTGTATATACAGTGCGTCCCAGAAAAAGGAAACCGAACTTCATGGCAAAATTGTTCTATGATACTGAATTATTTCTTTCAGGAGTTGTACATGTTTGTAAAGCTCTGCTTATCTTCTTTTATGTGATGTACAACTTATTATTCATCATTCACTTATGATTAAATAAAACAATGGAGAGTGGCGCTACTAAAATTTCATTTGCACGCCCAAGTTAAATTTTTGAGTGCATTTCCCGGGGAGTAAATGTAATTATCTTAAAGAAATAACAGTATCTCATAAAAAAATCATAATTTCTTCTTTTTTCTGACACCTCATGCGTAATTATTTAATGATATGTGCAAGAGAACAAATAAAATGAAAACATGCTTGTTTTTGCACGATTTTAAAAATGAATACATTTGCAGCAATTGGAAGCAAACTGAACAAAAGGTTCACACACTCATTTCACAGAATAGCTTGCTATCCTGTTGGCAAGGTAATTTTTCACATAATTATGTGGTATTAAATAAAAGAAAATCAAATAGTTTTTTTGTGACTAGTATAAAATAAAAGAAGAAAAAATGTACTTTCTAAGTATGTATGACGTTCTTTACATAATTGTTACTAAGATATAAAAAAAATCTTCATCAATCTCGGTTTCTTTTTTTCTGGGACACACTCTACATACAAACACATTTTAGCTCATGAATGCCATAACTAAAATGATGTTAAGATTTGACAGTTACTACTATGAGACATCACTAAACTAATTATATTTCGAAGTCAAAGGTCACGGGACATTATAAATATTTCGTTTCAGCTCATTCATGTCAAAACTTAAAAACTGATCAGACGTGAATGAAACTTGGGTGTCAACTAGACAAACATGAACTATGAGGCATCAATTAGATTAGATTTTGTTGTGGTTGAAAGGTCATAGGGGTCGAACGTCACAGGCCCTTGTACAAACTAAGAAGTAAAGGTGTGTGCAAGGTGCAACTTTGCAGAAAAGGGTGCAGAGCAATTTCCGCCGCGGTATTCGAGCAACTTTGCACCTCTGACGGTTGTGCGTTCGCCCCACTCCATGGGTGTGTGTAAGTTTGCATCTTTTAGGTGTACGTTTTGCATCCAATAGACCAGTTTCATAATGTATTCAAAATCATGGATGTTTCCTCTTCCGAAGCCTGGTGACGAGCTGTTTCTTTCACCTGTTTCTATGAATACAGTTTCAATACTGCAAATGCAACTTGCATACATTACTTGTTGCTATGTCGGACAAGCCTCGGACAAGCTTTCAGGTTGTCAGGAACAACCTTCTTATGAAAGGTATTTTCCCGAGGTGCGCAGCCCCGAGGGAAAATAGCATCGTGCTATCGTCAAGAGTACAACATTAATAGTTATTGCTTGTTTGTTTGTTTGTTTGTTTTTGTGCTGTAATAATATGCAGGCTGTACAAGGCAGTAACGGACGAACGACATTCTATTACACATTACTGGGGACACCGCCGGTCGATGGGAATGCACTGAACATCACCATGCCGATCTCTCTCGATGACGCCTACAAGAAGTTCAGTACTGCTGTCGAACATGGTTTCTCTGTCAGATTCCGGTATCTAGGCACTGTAAGCACTCACAACAAACTCCTCCTCTTTCTCCTTCTCCTCCTCCTCCTTCTTCTTCTTCTTCTTCTTCTTCTTCTTCTTCTTCTCCTCCTCCTTCTTCTTCTCCTTCTTCTTCTTCTTCTTCTTCTCCTTCTTCTCCTCCTCGTCTTTCTTTTTCTTCTTCTTCTTCTTCTTCTTCTTCTTCTTCTTCTTCTTCTTCTTCTTCTTCCTCCTCTTCTTCGAGTTCTTGTTCTTCTTCTTCCTCCTCTGCTTCGTGTTCTTGTTATTCCATTCTTTTACTTCTTCCACTTCTTCACCCTTTAATGACTCGCCTGCCCGGGAGCGGGGGGGGGTGTCACTCTCCAAACGATCTGCTACCCACCCGTGTCCAACAACCCCCACAAATGCACCCTAAATGACTGTCGTGAAATCCGCTAATTCTGATACCCTAAGTTTTGTGAACAGGGAATCTACTAATTTTATACCCTAAGTGGTGTCAACAGTGAAATGAACTAATTTGATACCCTACCATTGTTGTACATTGCACAACCTGAACAGGTTCACTTAAATAATTTTCCTAATTTACAAACGTTCATTTGGAGCTATTATTAGATCTACTAAAATCTTCACCCCTAAATGACGTGATCTGCATAACCAAATTAGTAACCCTAAATGGCGTGACATATGAGAAAAGGCTACCCTCAGTGGCAATTGCCGGCGAATGGTGATGAAAAAATCAACCCTTTTTCCAAAAGACGTCGACGACGTCCAAAGGCTGGAAAAGGAACCCTTTTCGACGCTTTTTTTGGCCACGGGTGCGTAGCAGGCTGTATGGAGAGTGACCCCCTCCCCCCCGGGCTCGCGTGACTTTACAGTAGCTTTCATCGCATGCATCGTAATCTGGCCAAAGCACCCAATTCATAATCTGTACGATAAAGATTGGAGAAACACGTACGAAATTTATGAAGCATTTATCAAGATATCCTCTATAAAATTCCGTGCATTTAATTCCAATGTGAGTTTCGTTTTCCAAAAGGAATTTTGCAAAAATGACTACAGATTGTGAACAAATCATGAATTTTAATCACAGAAATTAATTTTCATCAGTTGTGAACCAGAGTAAGAGGCAAACGATTATTTTGGTCGTCACTGAAACAGAGCCAAGCCGAATATACAAATAAAATTGATCACCAGTCGAGGAAAGGTTTCCCTGCTTAAAGACAACATAAGATCAGTCATATCGATTTGTTTAGCACAAACAACGCTCCTCTTTTGGGCAGAGAAATACGAGGTTATTCGCACAGGTCATCCACTATACTGCTCTCACGCCGCGCTGTGTAGGAGCATGTCTATTGTTTACATTCACACTCGAACGCATGATAATAAAGACTGCGTTGATTTCTAGCCAGCTGTGAAAGTCAGAATACTGAGAGAAAATGGTGTCTGTGATTGGTTTTTGCCAATTCCGCGGGCCTTCTCCTAGGCAGTAAAATTTGATTTTTACATTTTTAGCAGGGATGTAGACGAGGCCGGATTTTGACGGCCTTGGCCTCGGACCGAGTCACGTGTACAAAGTCTATGGGAACAATATTTTTCCAGCGGCCTCGTGACTCGGAACGGCCGGCCTCGACTACATCCCCGATTTTTAGAATCCTCAGACTTCCTGCTACAAATACTCATCTTCAATATAGTTATAGACGGCGCACTTTCATTTTATGAAGCGGCAAAGTCAGAAAAAATGAGAAAAACCGGGATCTTCCACGAGATTTTTTTTACCAAAAAGGAAGTCTTTATAGACTCAATTCCCCGTGTCAAAACGACGGTTTTAGTTCCAGTTTACCATTGTGTTGCAAAACTCTAGACCATGAAGAAAGTAAAAGATCGCTTAGAAAATGATATGTTGTAAGTCTCTGTCAATAAACCGGTTCTTTATTACAATATGCGCATGTGCAGAACGAAACTTGGTGTGAAAAGCCACTAATAACTGTGAAAGCTCAATGTGAAAGCTATGTGATAAATCATGCATCCACGATGTACATATTTAGGAATGTACAGATGGAGGTATTGTCCTCAGCAGAATATTACAAATGCAATAGATGTAGCCCATCATTTAATGGTTGATCTTAGGCTACGGTCACAATTAAAAAAACTGGCCTGTTCGGCGGCCAGGCGGGGAGTATAGCCAATTTCGCCCGGGCACCGAGCGGTTCCCGCACCGGTGGTTTTACGCCATCGCCCGGTCGCTGTTGAGGTTTTAACGCACAGTTAAAATTCTGGCGGCCCCTTCTCACTTTTCACTCGCCGCCCAAAATACGCCTACGACCGACCTAATCGAGCGGTCGCCGTCGAACGATAGGGCAAAAATCAAAGCCGCTGCGGTCACCGCCCGGTTGTCGAATGGTTGCCGCTGGGAGATCGGTCAGTTACTAGGCGGTCCGTTGCGCCAGTACGCATGTACATCCACAGATGCCCTGCCGATCATCAGTGTGCAACAGTGCGATATCTTGAAAATCGGCCAATGGCCGGTGGGTGACACCCGTGAATCGGTTGGCCATTAGTCGGTCACTGACCTGACGCCGCGCGAAGCCAAGCTTCCTCGATTTTGCCCAGTTTTGACCTTAAACGGCGATCGACAGGGCACCGCCCGGGCATCGCCGTGGTTTTACAGCCTGCTTGACTTCTTCAAACATCGTTGGGCGATGCCTAAATTCCAGCGGCGAACGAGCAGGCTATAAATCGGTCGGTCTACTCTGAATTGTGACCGTAGCCTAAGATGCCTCACGAGAAGAGCTAACCAGTCTGCAAAGACGGTATTTTGTGATTACCTTGTTCCAACTACAACAACGAACAGTAGCTAAAGTCAGCAGCTTTAAAAAAAAAATTGATTTGTTAAAACCCCTGACATTTGATGTTGCCGGTTTTAATGTGATAAAAATTTAGTGCCACAATACGATACATAAGAATTCAAGCATAAATTAAAGTAAAAACACGGTTAGTGGGAATGCAAACTGTAATAGTTCAAAGTCTCTGTGAACTGCGAGACTAGAGTCTTATGATTTTCAAATAACTTTACGATTTGCCCGCAGTCTGGCGTTTCCAGATGCATGTGGCGTTTATGTGGCGTTTAAAACGAGAAAAAATAACATAAGCATACCAAAATAATCGGATTGACTTGAATCAGAGTATGCGACAACAACGACAACAGTGGTAATAATAATGATAATAATAATAATGATGATGATAACAATAGAAACAACAACAACAACAACAACAACAATAATAATAATAATAATAGTAATAATAATAATAATAATAATAATAATAATAATAATAATAATAATAATAATAATAAATAACTACGATTGAAATATAAATGAATAAATAAATATATTATTTAATAAAAAATAGAAAAAGAAGTACAGGGCGAGGAGGAGAAGCAGCGGTGGTAGTAGTAATGGTATAGTAGTAGAAGTAGTAGTTGTAGAAGTTATTGTTGTTTTAGTTTGAAGAAAGAGTATCAATAATAGTAGTGATAGTTTATGTAACGTATGATGTGCATGGAAATTTGCTTTCCACAAGCAAACTTGAGTGGTTATTTACTCAAAGGCAACACAGTATATGATTGCGTGGTGCAACATTCGAGAGCATGCTAGACAAACATGAGTTTGCCTACGTCCATCCATGTAAACAACTTTTTCCTTTCTTTACCAGTGGCAAACTTTGGGTGTTGATAGTGACTCTGTAAGGCAAGAGTTTGCGCCGACCTCTGGAGGGAGCACTGGTTATAGTGCAGGTAAGTACACGTAGACTGCAGGAAGCAAAAGGGCTAAGAATTATCGCCATCGTAATCAACAACTTTGTTAGGAATTGCTCACTGTAGACACAGGATCCATCTATCCATATTGTACTGCTGTACTAGGTTTCATATCTAGTAATCACTCAATTATTGTCTGCCTTGATCCCTTTGGCCTTTGGTATGACCATGGACCTACTATACATGGACATACATCGGTCTGCAATGAACCCCTTTCTATTTCAACGATGCATGAATAGCTTTCTATGTATATTTCCCTCTTTGATCCATTGACGACCACCGCAAATTTACCGACGATACGGGAGGACAGATTTTCGATAAAACTGAAGTTTTATGCGTAGAAGAGATTAGGGCCTACAGATAACATGTCTCCAGGAATGGATGTGCAGTTATAGAACATGTTTCTAAGAAAATGTGATCTTATTCTCACTCCAACGCTCTTAAAAATTCCGGGTCAGTCTGACTCGAAGAAAGGATCCGTTGGGTGCGCACCCGGAAAAGGGTCAGGTTTAACCACATTCAGGGTCAAGTTTGACCAAAATCCAAGTCAGGTTGACTCATATTTTGGTCAACCTTGACCCGGAATTTGGTGTAAAATGACCCTTTTCTGGGTGTACCCCTAACGGATTCTTTTCCGAGTCAGTCTGACCCGGGATTTTTAAGAGTGAACCGGATATGAATTTTACAAGAGGGAGACAAAAATATGACGCATACCATCTTGCCATTAATTATTTTTTTTCTTTTTTACTTTTGGCACATATGTTAGATTGCAGCTCGTGTATAAAATTTCTATCTAAACTTTAATTTTGTTTGTTTGTTTGTTTGTTTTAGATGCTTGCAAGTTTTCAAATTATCAGAATTATCCCGTTTTATGTTTTTGTTGTTGTTTTTTTGTAATAGTTGTAGGACAGATTTGCTTTTGTTTAAAGGAAGGAGTATAAAAGCAGAGTTCACTGCTTCCCCTTTTCCTTGTACCTTTCACCTAACTACATACAAGAATCAAATTGTAAACATATACCAGTGTTTACTTACTGTATATTATACACTTTATTATTGTAATATTTGTTCTATTGATGTACATAACTTTTAAAGTTTGTAAATATTGTTATATTGTTATACTGTTACGTGGTGATGTTGGTACGAAATAAAGTAATTCATTCATTCATTCATTCATTCATTCATTCATTCATTCATTCATTCATTCATTCATTCATTCATTTATTCATTCAAATATCCCGTAATGAATTTGTACAAGGCTTGTTCGTTAAATATTTTCCTATTGCCATCACCGTGTTTCCCTCAAAAACTGAATTAGAAATTCACCATTCCTATTTGTTTGCTCATATAGACAAAGAGCTTTTCTTGATCTTTCCCCACCCTGGCTTTCATGTCTCCAAGAATGATCTGCACATATTATTGCAGATAAATGCACTTATCAAAATTAAACAATTTTGTGTGGAGACTCTTATCCAAAATATATCACACACTTAGCACACTTTCTGTACTCCTGCAAAATTAAATTTCAAATCGGATACGGTGGTTATAACCTGAGAAAACACTTACATAATTCCGTTTGTGCTCACACTTCAGTATAAATTATTTCGAATTACTTGAAAGAATACACCATAACATGAGTTTTGTTTTTGAAGATTCAAATTTTCTTAACCCTAAAAAGCCAAAGGGGGGGGGGGCACAATGTGCCCCTACCACATTTTCCGTCGCCACTTCCACAATTTTTGACGAAATTTCATCAAACTTGGTGACTTAAAATTTAATGGCATACATTTTGGTGTATAATTTAGGATTACCCGTTAAATCGTGTTGCCATGGCAACCACATTTTGAAGGTCATGTGTGTAATTTTTTTGATGTTTCATTGTTTTTCCACTACACAAAAGAGTTACTGCCACTTGTTTTTTCATTTCTTTTGGCTTATTCATGACATGAAACTTATGTTTCATCTATTTAAGAATATATTTAATAAATTTCTTTTGTTTTCTTTGTTTTTGGCGCCAAAACAAAAACATATAATTGAAAATTCATTATTCTTGTTTTTTTCTGTATTTCCCATGTTTTATTTCCATATTATACAAGATATGATGTATCAAAGTGTAATTCCAGCAAAAAATGTGTAGCAGAATGAACACAAAAATCACTTGTCAATGTTATTTTAACTCTTTGTCACAACCAACAGTGCATGGTAATACGTGCATATTCGCATTACATTATCACTGCATGTATGGTAACACAAAATATGAACCCCAAACAGGCAAATTTACTCAAAATACGTATTTTCTATGTAAAAATATGTTATTATTGACAAATTAATCACTTGCGAATGCATTCATGGGATATTAAAGACGAAAACTTAAAAATATCCAACAAAATCTCTTTTTTCTACATATTTCATTATATTATGGTGAATAGCGCCCCCATGTGGTGACCTTGAGAAATTTTGATGATTGCGTTTCGAAGAGTATCAGTTGTTTTACATGTGTGCAAAATTTGAGAGTAATTGGTCTAAAAAAAAGATTTTAGAGGGGGCACAATGTGCCCCCCCCCCCTTGGGCCACGGAGAGCCAAACTAGCTTGGGCTTTTTAGGGTTAAACCACCGATACGTATATACAAACAAATATTCCTGTAGAACATAAATGAAAGGGGCAATTTTTATTTCAACCTTACTGAAATTGGATACATTTTATCACAAAACTAGAAAAACAAACACTTAAATTGTCAGTACCCAGGGTACCCCTACCGTAAAGGAGTTATCTCACGGTACGCCACTGAATAATTCAGTTTGTGTTCACATTGTAGTATAAATGATTTCGAATTACTTCGAAAGAATACACCACAAAACGTGGTTTTTTTTTCTTGGATTTTCAAATTTTACAAACCGTTCGCTGGCTACGCTCGCTCGCGGAATTGCCTTTTCATCAATTATGACAAACAGAAATATATTCCCGTGAAAATAAACATGAAAATGACAATTTTATTACGAAATTACTGAAAATGGTTAAATTGTAACACAACGATTGCCCAACAAACACAAATATTTTTGGTACCCCTATACCGTACGCTTGGCGTACGCAGCGCTCAAAATTCACCATCTGAAAATACAATATCGGGTAAGTGATTGCTTCCCCCCCCCTCCCATGGTTTGACCCACGGTACGCCACTGCTGCAAGACCTGATCCGTGTATCATCTAGTAAAAACTATATACCTGCTGATTAAAGTTTACAAGGTCAAAAACTCACACCAATGCAGTAGGACAATTGCCAAACAATCTGTGCTACGGTTGGACTCTACCAAATTAAAAATTAGCAGGTGAAAGCTACATCCTCTGTAACCTAGACTCCCGTAACAAAATACAATCTGAGCAATGGCCCAATTCAGTGGCGTAGCCAGGATTTGATCTTATGATGGGCGGAATATGCGAGCGAGGGGGGGGTGTGGGACGGGGTTTGTACCCCCCCCCCCCACGGTGAGAACTTTTGGAATTTTGATGCAATTAATCGTGCGATTTGGTGCGTGTTTTTGGCATGTTTTATCGACTTAAAACAGTCCTTGTGATCAAGATAAGGCAGTATAATTCAGGGGCGGATTCAAGATTTTCAAATACGAGGGGCACAACAAATTGTGCTCAATAGAGCCTATACAGACGCAGTTGCGCAAAGGTCCCTTGCGGGGCGGGATCCTGACTGTACTGTGGAAGCTCTACGGTAAAATACTATCCTTTTTGCTTTATCATGACTATTTGACGCCATTTAGTGCAAAATTCATTTCTTTTTAGTCACATATTTGTTTCTATTCAATACAGAACAATACAATCACTCATGATGTTTGTGGCAAGCTAAGCCCCAAAGTAGATTGTGCTGCTGATGGCCCCGTGACGGAAAAATATAAAGTCTAATATGCGACTGAGCGTAGCGAGCGAGCCAAAAAAAATCGCATTTTTACAACCAAACCATATAATTATACATAAAAATTCGCCATGCAAACACAGAAAAAACACACACTTGGGGTGTGGTCTTCTTTCTGAGACCCCTTCAGAGGGACATATTCACATTTTTTGTTTGCTGGAAGTCTTTCCAAACCATTAAAACCATTTTATTGGTAATATGAAACCGAATTACGATGCTAGTGTTAATTAACACCCCACCCCTATAGAGTGGCGAAAAATGCAAAATGTTATGTTCCAGCCCCTCTGTCGTGGGCGCGCCTGCATTTGATAATCCCTCCGCCTTGGAGAAGAAACGAAAAGGAATATTCATTGATGGCTTTTCAAATAAGTTGTTATTTTCCACTCATAAACGCAATTAGGACATCATTTTAGAAAGACCCCTTCAACGTAAAATGTATGCGTTGTAATGTGTGTTGCAATACTTTTGAGTAGGGAGGGTAAGTCCACGGGAGGAAATGGACAGGTGAATCCGGTCAATTTACGATTTTTACTTTTTTAAAGCAATATTGATATACAGTTTTTTTTCAGGAATTCATTAGACCTTATCAAAGACACTTAGAGCATGGAGGACTATGTAGCTCACATTTTTAAAACTTTAGTCATTGTTAGCCTGTGGCTTTGAAACAAAATGTTTGAAAAAATGTTTACAACACAATGTGGTTAACACAAAACAAAAATAAGTACGGTATGAGAAGTTTTCCAACACATGCGGTTGCAATCAACGTGATACCGATACGTGTTGTCATTGGCATGTATGATTGGAACTACACTACTGCCGTGATTGCAGCAGCGTGTATTTCCCCTCATACCTGTTATCATACTAGCGCCCAGTATGTACCTGACATTGCTAACCAAAAAACACACCATCTCAATACAATTGGGTTATTGGTCACATCATGATGAACTATATTCACTTAGTTCGGTGCAATTACTTTTATCTCGATAAATTGGGCACTTCGATCTGTTTTACGTTGTTACGTATTGGTAACAGTATGTACATCAGTTCTGTCTTCGACGAGTCACTGCATGGTTCAGAATCATGGTATGACATGGCACGATGAAACTCGTTACAAGAAAATTTACAAATTTGGCAGGAGTTTAATGAGGGCCCTCGTCCCACCCCTTTCCGGAAATAATAAATAAATAAAAAATCTCTGAATTGAAGATAAACGATGACGAAAGATCTACAGAAAATATTTACTTTTTGGAAAACTAATTAAACATGTGATCCTAATCGCGTGTACTACCAGTCGACGCTGCTATGGTGACATGAGCTTTGTCCCATACACGCATGAAGTGTTTAGTTATTCTTTCAAAACTAGATGAAATGATAACCGTTATTTTTGGCAATTTTTTTTGCAATGATTGAGTTCTGTCTAACACGTTAATTACAGGTATGACATCATGTGACCTGCCGCTACAAAACGAACCATAAGTCGCAATGAAAGTTTTTGCGTAAATGCGTTAGATAGTCGATATGGGGTGGGAAAGTCAATTTTGAGATTTTCTAAAAGGCCATACATTTTATAAATTTACAGCTGTCCAAATTTGATGGCCAGAAATGGCCTTGAAATTAACTAAACTATTTTTCGGGGGGAGGGGGGTCAAAAATTTGGTGGAGAAACCTGGCCTCATGTAGCAGATCTGTGCTGTAAAACAACCGACTGTAATTTAAAGATTATAAAGTGTCAATTTAAGGAATCAATAGCAGGATCAAGAGTGTAAAGTAACTGTGCAAAATTTCCGCTTCCAATGGCAATTTCATAATATTAGTTATGGAGTTATGATGATGTCCCATCACGCATGAATGAGTACTATCTTTGAAATCGTTTTTCTCCCTTTTCCTGATGTCTTATGTGGCGATTCAAACTCGTGAGCGATGTTTTAAATGGGTTTGATTTGTCCTTCCTAGACACCATTTTAAAGCTTATTTAAGTCACTACTTTACGACTGTATGAAAAATACAGTATCTTATCTTTCCAATATTCTGTATAGATGGGTTTTGTTGAGACAGTTCAAAAAAAAAGTCCTCAAATACAGTTCTGCAAGTCAAATTTGAGCGTTGATATCTCTCTTGGTATTATACAGTCATGGACAAAGTTTGTAATATGTTTTTCTACCAAATGCATTTTTCCACCATGTCAAGAACAGTAGAGCCAGGGACGGCGCCATGGGGGGGGGGGGGGCAGGGGAGGGGGCGGTCGACTCGCTTTTTTAAACTTTTTAAAATGACGGGATTACCGTTTTTCGATAATTTCGCAACCTATTGTTGATTTTGGATAGTAACAAAAACGTTGCGGACAAAAAGAAAGTGTTTTTGTCGTTGTCGTCGGCCCTCTTCCCCCGCTTGTCGGACGCTCTTTGGCTAGCAGTTTGCCTGGTAAAACTTTTTAGGGGGCAGTCGATTATTTTCCGACGGATTTTGCCCCTCCTAAAATTTTACCCTGGCGCCGGCCCTGAGTAGAGCTCATTTGAACCATGGAGCTACAAGCACTGTGTTTGTAGCTCCATGTTTGATTAGAAATGATCTGTTCTGCATAGGTGATTGATCATTAATCGTAAGAAATCTGCAATTTAAAAAAGGGGTATATGCAAAGAAATGAAAATATTCCAAACTTTTGTCCAGGACTGTAGTATAATTCTTGACATTGGTATCATTGAAAAGCCTGTCAATTTTCCTTTACAATGATACCTCATTTGCCATGATAATCAAAGCAAATGGCCCCTTTTCAAAATGTCTTGCACAATCCAGGAATCCATGGATTCGTAGAACGTGCAAGACATTTTGATAAGGGGCCAAGTGCAAAGTCCAAAGTTGCAAAATGCATTGTTATTCATTGTCACCTGTTCCGTGTTTATTTGTATGGAGAGTGGATTGTGTTTAATGGTGTTGTGATGGTTTTTAATGAAGTGTTACGTGTTGTTTTCATATTTTATTTTAAGTATCAATTGTGATTTAAGTTGTTAAATGTTATTGATACATCATTGAAATACAAAGGCGCATGAATTGATTAAAGAGCAATACAGGCCCATGACATAGAAGGGTCCATGGCTACATCTACAATCATGTCTACACGTTCGGAGTTAACCCTGGTGTTAACCCCGAGTTCCTTAGAGTCTCAAGAATTCGGGGTTAACCCCGAGGTTTGTGAGCGTGTAAACGACGACACGGAGTTATGCAAATTTGGAGTTAACCCTAAGATCAATCCGACGATTTAACTCCCAGTTGTCTACACGTTCGGAGTTAACCTCGAGTTTCGTGAGCGTGTAATTCGGGGTTAACTCCGAAGATTTAACCCTGAGAAATCTCAGGGTTAACTCCGAATATTTGTGAGATAGCTCGGATTCCCAAATTGTCGTGTAGATATACACATCGCTCGGAGCTAAAGGGACGATGATTGGGAACACGTGAAAATGCCTCCAGAATCATATGAGTTGGGACATTCTGGATTGCATACACTAGTTGAAGTGTTTATTTTGGATGAAAGGATTTGTCTTGAATTTATTCACTTGATGAGAATTAAGCATGGACACTCCAATAATGAATTAATTTTGTCCACCTATATAAATTACTCAATAGCAGCTACACAACATATTTGCCTATCACAGTGAATATATTTGATGGTAGTTAATTTAGTTCATTTAAAACGAGTCAACGTTTGACTACTAAATTGTCACAGCAGAATCCCTGCATAGTTTACTTGATTCTAGAACAGTTTTACCCCAAGTTTTTTTTTGTATTTAAAATGTATTCATGTATTCATTAATATTAACACCTTGGAACAACTTGGTTAAATACAATAAGATCACAAAATTACCAATCACCGAATCGCAGCTAGCTTTGTGGTTAGAGAGGCAGTCTTCACATCTGAAGATCCTTGGTTCGAATCTTTTTGGAGGCAATGTTTTCAAAGCTATTTTTATCATCATTTTTAAATTAGATTGGAGATGAGGTTTATTCCGTCAAACGAAACTTAGAAAATAAAGTCAGCTGGCTGCCGAACGAGATTTCCAAGCTCGTGAATATTAGTGAGCCTGCCGAATCTACGCCAAATAGAGTCTCAATCCTACGTAATACTAGTATTCTTTCTCTCCCATTTGTGTTAACAGGTGCAATGGCCGGTATGGCGGTCGGTATGCTGGCTGCGGGTATCTTGATAAGCGTAGCAGTTGGATTTGCTCTCCACAGATCATCGACAGGACCCTTCTCGTACAAGACCCAGGAGAAATAGATTGATCGAGAATTCACTTATTGAAGTTATTGTGACTATTATATTCATGTCAGGCAAGAAAGGATACTATAAATAAATTGCATAAGTTGCTTTGTTAAGGTTCCATGTTTCTCCTAAGAAATATTCACTCCAAGACACTTTCGTAATTGATTTCTGACGAAAAACATTGCCGTGTATATAAGTGATAAAGAGTCATTCTGTTCACATAAAGTAAATGGTATAATTATATTTATCAATTTAGTTATGTACCTATTTCAAACACAACGATTGTGACCAAATTGTATACGTATTGCGGTCAGTAAATGGCTGTGCCTTGTGTTTTAAAAAAATCCCCGTAAGTAACATTTCATTACCTAACTCAATCTATAGAACCAATCGTTATCAAGATAAATATTATGATAATGATTGAAAAGCACGTTACACTCACTCCAGGGGGATGTTGCCCCCACTATTCTATCTTAAACTTCCCCCAAAAGAACTCAATTGCTAACTTACCCGGTGTATGCTAAACGAGTACGGAAAATAGAAGCAGCAACTGCAGTAGTTGGAGGAGGAGGAGGAGGAGCAGCAGCAGCAGTAGAG
>JZLH01S0065417.1:25231-59185 GCA_001188425.1 Eucidaris tribuloides | reverse complement strand
GTGGTGCTTTAAAAAATGCTCACCAGTATATGCTGACAAATGATTTAAGCAAGTCTCATCATGTGACTGAAACTATTCATATCTGAACCCAAAACTGAAATACTGTAATTATACGAAGCGTGTGCTCTTCAAAAATCTGACGTGAAGAGGGGACCAACAGAAGATATGAATACATGCTAACACATTGTCTCAAATCATGAACAACCAATATCAATATTTTAGCACTTAAAATTTTCTTAACGATATGTTGACGAATTCTGCAATACACAGTGTCAATCAAATACAAAATGATGAAAACAGCAAATATTGTCTTGTTAACATTCTAGACTTTTTTTTCCAAGGCCAAAAATTTTGTTAATGGTGTTGGGCAAATCTGGGGTCTATTTCATGAAAATTTGTGCTGGGGAGGAAAGTAATTAAAAGCTATGAGAACAGAGTAGAACCTGCCCAGCATAGCTGTACCCTGCTCTTCATCAGTATGTACCACAATTCTCACGATCAGTTAAATGTGATAAGATATCTCGACTTCTTTCTTTTACTGGGCAGCCACATTCTCCCTTAAAATGAAATCATGGCTACAATGGTCTCCACTTAATGGGGTAGGCAAGCCATTTGTTACCCATTTAACAGGAGTACCCTATTATGTGGAGTAAATTTCAATAAAAACATAGGAAATGTTTTGATAAATTTTACCCATTTAACAGGAGTACCCCTTTAAATGTTAACCCATTATCTGGAGACCAGTGTAATATTGACAAAATTAACATATCTACCTATTAAACAAAGAAAAACGTGAGTTAAAGGCTCTGTCAAGTATTAGAAAATTGAATCTCTAGCATGCTTTCATTCTAATCAAATGTGCACATGCATGGTGGAAGACTGGAAGTACATGTATAAAGCATGTCCAAATAAATTATATCCCTCTCACAGACTGCAGGAATCATTACTGACATCTAATATTATTCTCTATTTTGAATCCATTTATGGAAAGCCCATTTAATTTTGTAGGTCGTGCCGAAATTACATCTGTTTTGCTTTGTGATTTGCAATACTAATCTTCTTATTTAACATTAGAGATTTTTTGGCTCATTCCAAATTCAATAAATAGAAGTTTGCACCACAAAATAACTGAAGTTTTATTTTCAACTGTATTCTTGTTATTGTTTAGTAACAGACATACGTGTAAAAGTCCATTTGTACTTATTTAACAGAAACTGTCTTTTTTGGAATCCTTGATAATTCCAAATCTCTTTATTACCAAATTAAGTAGGTGTTCCGTGTATGGCGTGTAAATAGTGAGTATTATTTAATTTTGGCAATCATTCTGCAAACCAGTAAGGGACATTGTTATTTGGACATACTGTATTTTGGTACAAACGAAACTACAAATTAGGGCTGAGTCATGACGGTCGTTTACAGTTTACACGCCCGTCAGAGAATGTAAGGGTTTACAAATTTCCATGTACGTGTACATGATTTTTAACTTGTTTTTTCTATTTCACAACAAGACATTCATAATCAAACTCCACAATTTCTTTTTAGCGTAATACGGAACTTAACATTAGCACTAATAATGTCCACCCAAAAAACGAACTCCTGACATTTCTTTTTAGCATCGACTTGCCGACTTCACAAAATCGTTTAAAACATAAATGCCTGTTTACGAGCACCATGTACACGAAAATTTTCTTAAACGGGATGACTCAGCCCTACTACAAATCCCCACTGAAGTAATAACATCCTGGTGAAAATTTTATCTCAAACCACTTCAAGGCACCACATCTTACATTTCTGCTAAAGGGGCTGGTTGGTCACATATGACAACAAACTAAAAAAATCACATGCTGTTAACTGAAATGTGGCTTTAGCATTAATTTGTAATCACACACAATATTTCACATGCAAATCAAACAGAAATAATGCCTCCAGCACATAAGCTGTGGAGCATAAAGAATTTACATACCTGCTACTATAACGTGAATGAATACCACAAAAACAAATCTATCATGCCTCTCCCTCCCCCTTCAAACAAAACTAATTATTAATTAATGGAGGATACAGGGTGGCCAGAAAATGTACGAGTATGATCGTAATTTCTCAACATTATGGCAAAATGTCATTAATTTTTATTTCGTTGCTAGAACATTCTTTTTCCAATCTAAAATGATACTAAGATTTCATGTTTTGAGATAAGGCGTTTGATCTAGGGCCATTTTTCGAGGCAATGCAATTTCCAAATTTAGCCAATTGTTTCAACGGCGCGCTCATCGAAACACCAGATATCTCTGGCGTACTCAGCTAACCATATCCGGACAAGCTGCGATGACAATTGGAGAATAGCTGCAATCGTCTTCTTATGAAGGATGGCATATCACCGCTTTTGTCATTGCGGTTTGTCGTATGCGGCGCGCGTATGTTAGCTGAAGACGCAGAATATCTGGCGTTCGATGACGCCGCTGTTGAAAAATTGGTAAATTTGGAAATTGCATTGCGACCTCCGAAAACTGGCCCTAGAATCAAATAGCCTTACTCAAACTCAATGTATCTTGGTATACAATTTTATTGGAAAAAGAATGTATCTAAACAACGAAATCAAATTAATGACTATTGCGATAATGTTGAAGAAATTAGCGATCATACAGTGCTCGTAGATTCTTTTGGTCACCTGTATAAAATTGTGCAATGAGGGAGACAAAATTTCTATTTACAAAGTGTAAGCAAAGCTTATACACACTTAGCAACAGAGAGTATCAGTGTCTTCAACCTTTAAAGAATGCATTATTACATATAATCCCCCTCCCCCACATTTGTTTGTTTGTTTGGTCTTCAACTCTCTATTGCTGAATGACGGCATTCAAATAACTAAAGTGTATAATTTATATGAACCCATCTTTACATATCAGAAGGGTTGTTCAAAACTCTAGACTCTAAAAACCAGATTACAGGGGTTTTTATTTTTTATCTAAACTGTCTCACAATTTTAAGGAACAAGGAAATAAATTCAATTACAATCCTAGCAAACAGGAACTTTGGGGAAAGAAAATCACCACTCATGGTTAAAACTATAATTGTATCAAGTGGGAATGCAGGGTGATAACCATTTTCAAACCACCATCATGCAACAGGCTAAAACAAGGAGAAAAATAATCAGGAATCTATAATCTAGAAAAAATGTATCACAATTTTGCCATTTTTGACAGTTGGTATTTCTAGAAAAACTTACTATCTGCTCCGAGGTTTGGTGAGGATAAAAGACAGAAAATCTGACAAATTTAGTCTAAATCTATTAATGAAACATTCAAGTCTTTGTTAATTCTCTCACAGTACAGTAGTATGACAGCAGATATTATATTTCAAAGTGGAATTAAAAACTTTTCATATTCTCTTTAATGTTGCACATGGGTAAAGGAATGTAACTGTCACACAGTGATTGTACTGATGACAGATACTTTCCAAATTTGCCCTTATCTGAATCACATGAAAATGTGTACCACCACATGGCATTTAAAAAAAAAAGGAAAAAAAACCTTAAGTTGCTCATAAGTATAGTACATGGATAATTCTTGTCATCAGGTTTCTATTGTGATGAAATAAACTGCATTGTTGTGTCTTAAAGATATTATTGTTATTATCATTATCATTAATTATTATTACTAGTAGAAGTAGTGGCTTAGAGTTGCACTGTACCTGTTCATCAGTGTTTTCAGTGGTACATGGCTATTCAAAACTGTAGCACATACAGTATCTTAAACACCGGGATAATTCTGTAATAATATTATCATTGTTAATATTGTTAACCCTTATTTATGTTTGCATGATTTTTCTCAAACATTCATCTCATGTCTCTCCCAGCTTCTATCCACAGGAATTTCCTGTTAGCCTGGAATTTCCTTTAAAACTCTAGGGTATTTTTTTGCCATACTGAATTTAGCACCATCTCAGTGTCTTACCCAGCATGGTCACTTCCAAGGGGACACTCTTTGCAGGTTGCTGCACCTCCATTCAGAGTGTTGGTAACAGTGATATCAAAGATCTTAGCTCTGGAAAATGAAAACAAAGTACAATAACAAATGAAAAAATCCCAGATACTCAGGATGGTTGTAAGATCATACTTTGTTTTTTTAATGACCTTAAAATGAAATTAGCATAAAGATATCACAAACGGACTTGTTCACTGTTAGCATGTTGCATCTTTACTCCCCTGTGAATTTGTAACTTTTTAATGCAGAGCCGTTTGATCTACGCATATGTAACATCTACTGCATTAGTACTTTTTGGGGGAGGTTGTGGATATACAAAGATGATTGATTAACTAATTCTATAACCTAAGAATATAATTTTTTTTGAATTATGAATGAGATGAGCAATCATTTGTATCTCTGTTCACAGTCTGTTAACATAAAGCAGCAACAAATTGGTGTTTCTCTTACAGTGATTCCTATTTAGCCACTAATAGGGCTAGAAAGAAATCTGCCACACCTGCCCCGCCCCCACCCCCCCCCCCCTCCCCCAACATTTTGCTTTTTTATTTTTTCCATTCTATAACACACAAAGATCTTACTGCACCACTTTAGGACTTCTTTCTCTGAAGTATTGTATCAAGTTTGGAATAAAGGTTATGAAAGCAAAAATAACCGGGTTTAATGATACAGGTTAGGTATCATCTTAAAAGTACAAATGCCAAAAGTAAAATTAAGGCATCATCCATTATAGAAAAAAAAACAAGTATGCAGCAAAAGAAACTTTGCACATGTGTCTTGTAAACATCACAGCCAATATTTTTCAATAAATCTAGGGGACGGTTCAAAATAAAATTCCTGAAGAGATAATAACAACTGGGGGAAAGTTTGATAATTTAGCCATCTCTAGTGATAAGTCACTGCTGATGGCATACTCTTTCTCATGATACTCACATGTCATTGGGGTATCTATCACTGTTGATTCTGCCTGAACTGCCTATGTCCGTCTTCTGAAAGGCCCAAGTGAATGTGCGCCTGCCAGCAGTAGTTATAGCATATCTGAAATAATGAAAATCCAAACTGCGTTTTACCTCATGGACATCACATCAATATGTATGTGATGGAAAGAAGACTCCTTCCTCATATATTTCATATGTGCAAACGTGTATTACATTTAGGCAAAACAAACAGGCAAATCCTAAAAAACATTCATCAATCACAGATGCAGTTCTTATTCCAATGCACAGCATGAATGAATCTTCTCACCTCGTCAGATCATTGCAGGTAAGTGTCTTCAATTACATGAGTGAGTGTTCTGAATGAAATTACCAGGCTCATTAGAGGGCAGATACTAAAAAAAAAACTGTCACAGCACATGTTTCACTTCTCTGAATAATCTGAATAAAAAAAGAGAGAATGGTATAACCAGTAACTATGTTTGCTTCCATACCTGTATTCCTGCCTCTGCTGTGTGCCCTGCCAGTATTCAATCACATTGGCATCTTCCAGTTCCTCCAGGAAGAACAGGGTGCAGTCTGGAGACTCACACTCTATGCTGAAGACAAACGAGATCGTCCCAAGCTCTTCTGCCTTGCCATCGAAGTAGCTCTCTTCCGTCTGAAACCCGTCCACCTTGAGGTCCAAGACGAGATACACGTCGTCGGCGTGGCCGTGACCGGTGTGGATGTACTTGTCCGACAACACCCACCCTTCGTTGGTGGAGCAGCCGTAATCGTCTGTTGGAGAAATATTAATCCAGCAGGGTTGGTGGAGTTAAATTAAGTGATACAAATTCAAAAACAGATAAATAAGGAAATGGTGATGTGACAAAAATAGTAGAAAATAAATCATGACTTACTTTCTCACCTGTGTGCAAAAGTGAATCATTAAATTATGCAATGCCTTTTATGTATGCAATGTCCCTGGGATGGATCCAATTTCTGACAGGTCTAGCTTAAAACACAAAGTTTCTCTCAAGTTCAATGAAGTTTCTCATTCAAATTTGCATAAATAAGTATAATTAATGAAGTTCAACGTTCTGTTTAAAAGTTTGGAAGCCCTCACATACCTTTGTCAGTCCCAGTAATTGGAATTAAATCGAAGAAATAGCAAAGCAGTAGCAAATTTAACATTTTCAACACACAAACAAGCACACACATACAAAGCTCAGTTCATATTCCACTTGCAAACTTCATTCAGCTGGGACAAAAATGTAGTATATACATTGAATTGGCTTTCACCAGCCAGACACAAGGAAATATGAAATTTTGGTCTATATGACTTTTTTCTCTTTAGGAGTTGCATAATTATACCTTATACTATATAAGATATTTTGTGAAAATTTTCACTGCGTAATATTTCTGTACAAATTGAATGCAAATGCTATAAAATTGCGAACATATACTCTTGCAAATTCCCCGTCTTGAAGCAAATTCGCGAAAATATATGGACGCAAAATATATGGCGTATTCAGTACCCCAATCTGAAATTACTGACTTACTGGTTGTGCTGATACAGGTGGCAATCATGTTGGGAGGCAGCTCATTCCAATACGAAAATGTCATCCCATATTCTGGAGCTGTGTTTGCTGGACAATCTTGGCAAGCTATGCAGTAAGAAAAACACAGACGAGTTAAAAGACAGTGAAACTTAAGGTAACAGTTTGCAATATCATTACAAAAATGTTTCACTAAAATACATCCATAAATATGAAATATTTCATGTGCAATATCTAGTACACAAGTATATACTGATACGAGAGTCTCTGGTTGAAACTATGACGAGCCCGAGGTTACGTGGACTGTACTATTTTCCCCGAGGGGCGCAGCCCAAGGGAAAATAGTTAACAGTCAACGTAACCGAGGGCGTCATAGTTTCAAACAGAGACTCTCAGAATAGGATATATTTGTTTTATATCCATCATCAAATTAACAGGGAAATTACATAAAGAAAAAGAAAGGAAAATTAAATGTACTTACGGTAACCCCTACGAGTAAGTGTGTGTCGCACGGCATACAGGTGCGCGATATTTTTACTTGCGGTACGGATAGGGATACAATTCCATTAACGTATACTCTAGTTAGTCAAGTACCAATTTCATAAACCTATAAAACATGAATTTAATCCTCATTCTTATTTTAACTATAATCCTAACTCAAATTTGACGAACTTAACCCAGAATTAATCTTAAACTTTGCCAAACTTCCATACGGGCGTAGCACGCTATAATGTCTTTCACACGCATGGAAAAAAATAGCGTGCGGTACAAGTGTTTGTACACACGATTCATTCGGCTTTTTAATTAAGCTCAAATCGCGATCCCGCTGTCGAGAGTACAATAGTACTTTACTATTGTACTCTCCGAGAGTACAATAGTACTTTACTATTGTATTCTCCGACTACTATAGTACTTTCAGAATGATTGTCTCCCAGACTCACAGAATATTGTGTTTATTTTTCATCATGTGACATACTTTTGACCAACCAGAATTCAAGAAACTTACAATGAGGGATATAATAGTGAATATATTCATAATTTTATTTCATCAAGTGTGAAATTGTGGTGCTAGCTCTATTTGGAAGATCTCAATGTATCAAACATTGCTCCTCTATTTTCTGGGGGTGGGAGGAGTGAAGGGGGCATTACTCTCTCAAAAAATTGAAACTGAGGCTCACACAATGTGTAAATCAAAGAAAATGGAAGTCTCCACTCTTACAAGTTCATACGACATGAATGATCCTACTTACGTGATCTTCCATCAGAGAATTGATTCTTGGGGCAGAAATCGCAGGTAGTCTTATTGCTGATGGACATTCCTGGATTGCACGGGGGGCACGCTTCAAAAGCACCAGACGTCGGCAGCTGAACAGACTTTTTTTTGTTAGGATTGCACAACCGTGGCTCAATCCACTTGTACATCGTCTTAGTCTGTGTGACAAAAACATAGAACAATGATAAAAGATATTATAAATTGGATGGAAGAATCTTACATTCTAATTGGTTAATGTTTCATGTGCCTTTTTTTTTCCTAACCCTGCAACCATTGTGTTTTTACACTTAATGTTTGGCCTGTTTATTAGTACTTTGCTATTAATTCCACAATGAAAGTGGTATCATCATAATTATCTGTGAACGACCCACAATGTGTAATACAAACATTTGGTATAACTGATTTTTCAATTAAATACTGACTGGGTGTACTAGTTTGTTTGTGCTGTCCCAAAATTACAACTCCTCTGAGAGGAAGAATTACAATAAATTAGTGACAGGTTTTTAGCCTGTTTTTTACAACACCTAAGAATAATGCATGGCTCCGAAATAGCTAGCGGTGCATTATACCATAATGCACAACTTCCATAACGTGCAAAGCGCCAGCGAGTGCCTAGCGTCAGTTGCCATAAATAGTCATTAAGCATTCAGGTTACGCGGGGGCGCCATGCTGGACTGTCCATTTACAGGCGGCTGGGTAGGCTAAGCATTACATGTGTGCACAGCTCGTGTACATTTTGTGTTTACCTGTTAGCATAGCTGCACTGCTAACGTGTAACTTACGTACGTGTGATGTCCTAACTTTTGCCAAATGGCAACCAACTTTGTTCTTCTGAATGAAGAGGAGTAAGAAGTTTTCTGGATTGTGATGCTTACAACACAAGAAACCTTACAAAATTTTCACTTAAAAAACTTGAGGGATTTGCCAAATTGGCTGGAAATAAATCATTCGATGATGTGAACAATTTGACAGTAGAGGAGTTAGACAAATTGTTGCGCAAGTTTTACACTGGCCTCAGGAAGGATGACAGTACATTGTATACAGAGTATGAAAGGTATAAAGTATCAATGGCATTTCATCCCTTTACAATTCAACTTGTTCAGTATCATTTAACTTTTTGGCATGGATCCTTTCACTATTGACTTGACAATGGATGTGCTGCATGAACCCAGTGATCTCAAGTCAAGCTTTCAAAGTGAGAAATTGTTATTTATTTTGCTTTCAGTGTTTTTATATACAAAATCATAGTCCGAAATAGGTCTAGTTGGTAATTTCTAATGTTAACATTCTGTAACATTTCAAAATGACCTGCCCATGATTCAACCACTGTAAGGCCATTCATTTAATTTTCACTCTTAATCTTTGCTATTAACAAATATCATTTTAAACCTAAGATCAAGATCTAAATATTCATACCCATGTTGATTTTTTGATGTCACTGTAATATTTTACTGTAGATTAACCATTTCACAGTGAACTTATTTTTGCATGTGCGAGTAGTGAAATGTTTCTCTTGTGCTAATGGCGATAGCCAAGATCTCCTCAAATCTGACAGATGAGAACAGCAGTGGCATCATTGGTGGGGGGGGGGATAATATCCCATTCATGCTCGTACACACACCCATATGGCATTTTCATTTTGTGTAAAAGCTTGTCAGATGCTGTTTGACTCGCTCATAGTTTTTTTCGGGGGGGGGGCAGGCAAAATTGTTTTTCGTCGTCTCTGCACACCTCCCCCTCCCCCCATTCAAAATCATCTAGTGACGCCCCTATGAACAGGCATTCACTTCAGTTGGTTACAAAAACTGGAAATGGGCTCTTGAAGAAGTTCCATTTACATGAATCCTCAACAAGCCACAAACAGGCTGTATTCAAACTCTCTCAGTTACACAGATTTTTTATTTTTTTATTTTTGGGGTATATAAGATGCAAATATAAACAACAGCTAACTGAAACACCACGGATCCAGAAGGCCAATCAAATGGTTCAGTTCAACACAACAAAACTATGATAACTATCAATGGGGAAAATGAGACACTTGATTTATGAATTGCCATTTTCCAAATGAAACCTGTGTACACGACTCTTATAAGACTTGAGCACCATACAAGAAATTGTTCCAACAATGGAGAATGAAAATCAACTTCATTCATATCCCACGACAAGAGCACTGAGGAAATTCAAGCTATTTTTCCCACATTTTGTGGGCAATAACAGCAGATGTAGAAGAAATGCAATATGACGCCATGATCGTAGATGGAACCCAGGACATCACAATGAAGGAACAAGAATTAAAATGGAGGAACAAGAATCAATATGCATTTAACGAGTGACAAGGATCTTCAGGTATAGAAAGAATTTGTCAGATTTTATGAACCAAATGAAACCTCCAGAGCTGTCCAAGCAAAGAACTACAAAAACACCTTACTCTGTCTTGGGCTTAGCCACAATAAAATCTGTTTCATTGCTAGAACTCTTTATTAACAGGCAATGATTCTTAAAATGTCATTTATGTGTAATTTGTGCAAAGTAGGTCAGTTTACTTCAAATTAATGATATAAATGTATACACATCTTCAGGGCGCTTCAGCGCAAGGATATAATTATTTCGCCTTCAGTATTTCAATCACCCCCCCCCCCCTTTCGTTACGAGAAATCGCCGCCTCTGCTTGACATTGCACATTTACAAAACGGTGAACCTGCTACTATGTACTATGTAATTGTAATAATGATCTTTACCTGATTATTTTCATCACACGGTGTGTGTATTTGGAAGTAATCATGTTCTGTGCAGGCTTGTCTCTTTGTGCAGTTGCCTGATCCAGGTACTGAAATAAAAACATGAATTTTGACAAATTAAGGCACTGACAACAAAGTTATTAGCAGTTTTATAACTATCCACTCTTCAAAGATATATGGTATAGTGGGGTTCATTTAAGATATAAGCTAACTACAAACAGGGTTACTGTTTTGGAACATATTAAAGAATTATTCATGTAAGTCTTGAGATGATTAACATTTTGAAAACAATGTTTCTGTTGTGTGTCTTTGTATTCTGTAAGTCTAAGCCGATACAAGACCATCTTAGATACTACAGGAGACTCTACTTGGAATAAAGTCCCAAGGACCAGAGAATTTGTTGGGACTTGATGAAATGTTGTTGAAGTAATATTTGAAGATATAAATGGCAAGAAAATTAAACATTTGTATGAAACAGTTAACTTTTTAAAAATCAGATTCCATTTCATTGTTCATTTTAAAGAAAATCCATTGTATACAGCTTGTCATTACAGAAATATAAGAACAGAAGAGCCATAATCATAGCTAAAACTATGATGACAATTACAGATTTTCTTTCAGGTACACAGAATTACACTCGGACTTGGATGCCAGGGACGTGGGATGCAGATGTGGAAAGACTTGGACTGAGACAATTGAGACTAGACAATTGAGACTAGGAATGAGACTCAGATTAATCTACTACAAATATTTACCTGAATACTCTGTTTCTGTCCGGCAGTCGGTGCAGTTTGTGGCTCCTGCAGCGGAATGTGTATTAGCGGGACATTCACTACAGCTGTGAATGAAGAAAGAAAAATAAATCATCATTTGGGAACAAAATCTCATACCAGTCTCTAAATTTAAGGTGAAAATTAGGTTTTTATGTTATCTTAAAGTTAGAAAGCCAAATTTGTTCTGTCCAAATATGAAAAATCAAATCTCAAAAGCAGAGCAACTGGTGTTGGGTTGTCTGCTACAATCTCATTTGTTACTGAGTTGAGACAGTCATGTATTATTGGCTCTCCTGCCGATGGGGTATGCCTCCGCACCCCATCAAATTCGAAACTTTAAATGTACGGGGCATCGTGACCTTTGACCGTTCAACTCTGAAATCTCATTTATGCCCCATAATACATACTTCACGCAAGTTACATCAATGTCTGATAAGCCGTTCTCAAGTTATCGTGGTAAAGACATTAAGTATGGGGTCTTGTGACCTTTACCTTTGACCCTTCAACCTCCAAATCTGATCAGTTCATTGGTGCCATATAACACTTACTTCACCCAAATTACATCAATATCCGATGCGCCGTTCTCATGTTATCGTGGTAAAGACACTAAGTATGGAGCATTGTGACCTCTGACCTTTGACATTTTAACCCTGAAATCTGATCAGTTCATTGGTGCATTATTCTACATACTTCATCCAAGTAACATCAAAATCGGACCAGCCATTCTTAAAGCCCAAGTTTAGTTTTGGGGATTTCTTTTTTATTTGAAAGCTTTAGGCCCAAAGGTCACATCCACCTGCCCCAAAATAACAGATTCTGAATGTCTTTCGTTTTTTAATACAGGTATTAATTATTGAAAAATTTGGGGGACCCAACGATTTTACACGGAAACCCCGGTGATTTTTGATACTATATTTAACATTATAGCATGCAAAGGTTAATTACGGTGTTTAAGGTTATCCACAATGATACCTCATCAAAAACATTAGAGTCTGCTCTATCCAAAAATGCCCGGGGTAAGACCCCGTAAGAATGCTTCGGGGTCCCCCCCCCCCCCCCCCCGTCATGATTTTTCGAATTAATTAAATCAAAAAAAAGAAAGAGACATTCAGAATCTTGTTATTGGTGTGATGTGACCTTTGGGCCTAAAGCTTTCAAATAAAAAAGAAATCCCCAAAACTAAACTGGGGCTTTAAGTTAACATGGTCATTAGCCCAAATCAGACGTCCATGAGGCTTCATGACCTTTGACCTTTCAACTCCAAAATCTAATCAGTTCATTTATGCAGCATAATACATACTTCACCCAAGTTACATCAAAATCTAACATGCCTTTCTTAGACTATCGTGGTAACGAGCCCAAATCAGACAAGTTTTAGGCCCCTGTGACCTTTGACCTTTCAACCCCAAAATCTAATCAGGCCATTGTTGCTTCATAATACATACTTTACCCACGTTACATCAAAATCCGACTGGCCGTTCACAAGTTATCACGGTAACGAGCCCAAATCAGACATATTTTAGGCCCAGTGACCTTTGACCTTTGAGCTCCAAAATCTAATCAGTTCAATGTTGCCCCATAGTACATACTTGGTCCTACATTAGTTACATGAAAATCCGATCAGCAGTTCTTAAGTTATCGCGGTAACGAGAACCGGTAACGGACAGACGGACAACCCGAAAACATAATGCATCCGGCAACTTCGTTTCGGAGGCATAAAAGTGTACCAATAAAATTTTTTAAAGAAAATGCTAAACATTGTTGACACTCGGTTAATAAATTATAGAACTTTAATTTGGGCTGTAAAATAATGATCAAATGAATAAATAAACAGCCAAGAACACAAACTTTTTGAAAATCATGCTGTTGCTATCAAAATATCCACGACTGAATATCCCTCAGTAATAAATGTCCAGCGGATGATTTATTCTAATACTAGTAGTCTTCGGGGGGGAAAATGTGTATGGTAACACGGTAACACTGGTCATTCACAAACTTCCACTTAATTACAGGACTTAATGTTGATCCAAAGTACATTATCTCAGGCCTTCATTTGTACACTGCAGTAAAAGACACTGATGGCATGTACATGTAGGGCCATACAGTTCAGTTCAAGTTGGAAGCATTGTTTAATAGTTTCTGTAACAGCACAGCCATGCCGAAAGTCGATAGTGGCAGGTAAAGGTTTGATACATATGAATTATGCTACCTGGATGAGTCTGGGTTCTCTGAGAAGGTGCCGGCAGGGCATTTGGTGCAGTCAGACGTGTACTGCAGGCCCATCACTTCTATACTTCTGATGAAGACACTGGGGATCTTGAGGGAAGTCCCCAGGAACAGTCCCTCGGCCCGCCATGTGATCACGTTGAGTCCTGCATCAAGGTCGATCTGTCAAGGAGGAAATCAAAGTGACACCGGTAAATGGGTGGAATTCTTCAGAAATTGACAGCTTCTGTTTTCAGTATGACTACTATATATGCCATATACATGTATTTCTTGTACATACATGTCTATTTTCATGATTTTGCTTCAAGACACAGGATTTGCACGGGTTTATTTTCTTCATATTATTGCATTTGTAATCACTTTGTAGAAGTATATCAGGAAGTGATAAATTTTCTGGATGTTTAGTCCAGAAATTCGCAAAAATAAAACCATCACAAACATAGAGTGTATACAGTATATGACTGCTGAGTTAGCCAGTGACATGTATCGTACATGGAATGATCAGTGTATTCATCGATGCATCAATTACATGTGTATGATTTCTTGTATTTGTGTACATGCAATGTAGCCATGCCATGCTGATTGGAATAAAATTGTCACCAAAGTGTGCAGACACCAACATATTTCTCACGGAAACAGACATGGTCAGGATTGGAATTACATAACTTACACTGTAACACACATATGCACCATCTACATTTATTTTTCGGCCATGACACAATTTTCTATATCAAAATATGATTTTAAAACTAAAACAAAAATAAATCATTTCTAATTTCATCTTTGTGTTTTTGCAGGACTAGGAGTCTAAAAGTTCTGCATCATGTTCAAATTTGAACACTTGTGCCTGGAAAGGTGGCTGAAATTGAACAATTTTATGTGTATCATTGTCTACATATATGATTTCCTTTTCAATCATCATTGAAAGAACAGAAATAAATTAATTGCTTGAAATTTGACTGTGGACACAACTGAACTGTATTTCTTCATGTGTACAAAAATAAATGCAATGCAAAAGCCTGCTGCTGTCAGAGTTCTAGCTTCCTGTATGTCATTGGTAGTTACGCTAGTTAATGCATACAGTGTGTCTTTGATAATGTGATAAAATGATTATCTAAGGTATGGGCATAGAAAAAACTTCACGTAACCTACAAAATCTAAAATCCTCCTTAAACTCAGTACACTTTTACATTACACACATCTCAAATCTTTGATATTAACCATTCAAATAAATACAAGGAAATAGAATATATCATAAGAAACTAAATTCAGATAAGCTACATTTATAACAAACAGAATAATTAGCATTCAGGGTAAGCTGCACAAAAATCTGTCAGTACACATTTCCCTGAAAGCCAGTTCCAAATACAAATTTTATGGAATATTTGAATGCTCATTAAAAGTAGCATAAAGAGCAACAAGAGTGAGGAGGTAGTGATGACGTTATAAGATAGTTGTATAATGATTGAACTTTGAAGGGAAGGCCAGATATTTACTTGAAAAACCTTGTTTTCTTGGTACAAGCAATATTTAAGTGATTTTACCACTTGGAGGAAAACAAGCTTGTACAGAAACCCAGTACATCACACACTCGAGACGACTTTAATTACCTAGTTGCCTACCAGGTTCTGTAATTTTCTTAGAGTTAATACATGACAGATCCAGGTCCTACAGCCAATTGGTTAGAAATTTTTCAATTAAGATTGGGGAGTCACTTCCCCCAAACCCCCTCCCCTATTTTGTTAGTCAGTGCTTATAAAAAGATATTCTATTTCAAAAAAGAAACACTAGTTAATATTTGTGCGAAACAAATTTATTGGTGTGAGGTCATGATATAAATGTTTCTGTGAAACAAATTTATTGGTGTGAGGTTTAATATGATTTGTAATGTATTTTCATGAAAATGATGTTATTATCTTTACCTAATTTGACATAAGGTCATAAACTTTAAAATGCATTTAGGTAATCAATGTTTATACAGAACAGGAAAATATGTCTGAATTAATGATGAAATTCACTCAAGGAATCCGATAGAATTGTAAATATTTAAAACAAGTTATGCAAGGTAGCATTTGACTGTTTAAAATTGTGACATTACTACAGACTTTTCACTGTGGAAAATTTGCATACAGATTACACAAGAAGATTGCGATGTATGCTAATGAAGGAATGCCACTTTAATTCAATAGTGCACTTTCCTAAAGTAAAGTAATTCCACATCCAGGGAGGATGGATTACAACCATCTGCTGGATTAGCATACAAAGCACTCAAGCTTCCTTCTCATGAATATAGAAATCCCTTTGCATGCAATTTATTCTCGACCTCGCAGTCAATTTGGTTGAGGGTTATTTTCTTATTCTGCACTTCCTACCTTTAACCCTTTGCATATGTCTCAAGAATTTGTATTAAAAGAAGTTGTAGTTTCCTCTCTTTGCTTTGTATACTGATACAAACAATGAGAATAATTCCATAAACACAGTACTAGTGCTGATATATCCAGTGTCACTATTATTGCGAATAACAAAGACAAGACTCAATACCAGAGAACACCGAAAGTGTGTGTGTGTGTCTGACTGTCTGTAAGAGCACACATACATGTATCCATGTTTATGTGCGCGTGTGAGTGCGAGCATGTGTGTGCATGTTTATGTGTGTGTGTGTATGTTTGTGTGTGTGTATGTTTGTGTGTGTGTGTGTGTGTGTATGTGTGTGTGTCTACATGGGTGAGTGCACGTGTGTAAATGTGTTTGTACATACTTTAAAGCACGCAGGTGTGTATATGTATGAGTGTGTATGTGTACATGTGTATGTGTATGTATGTGTACGTGTTTGTGTGTGTGATGTGTACGACTGTATGTGTGTGTGTGCGTGTGTGTGTGTGTGTGTGTGTGTGTGTGTGTGTGTGCGTGCGTGCGTGCGTGTGTGTGTGTGTGTGTGTGTGTGTGTGTGTGTGTGTGAGAGTTTGTAATCGCCTCCAACTGTGGACATTTTCGATTAATTTTACTGGATACAACCCCAGACGTACCTTCCAGGGGGAATGGTCCACGTTTTTAGATCTTGTTGTAATTGAGGTGCTTATGCGGCATTACAACCAGTAAGCAAGGCCTGGGGGTATATAGAGAACGTCCGCATTTGGAGTTTGTGTACTGTGATGTATACGTCCCAGTTGTCAGAAGTTTTATCCTCATTTAATAGGTAAAAATTGCTGTGTGTGTCAGCGGTATTGCCGTGTGTGTCCTCAGTATTACCATTACAAACACACGCTCACACACTCACACACAGATACACTCACATTAAAAATTGTACGTCCTCGGTCGAAGGTGATTGCACGTATGTGTGTGTGTGAGTATTTGTAATTGCCTCCAACTGTGGACGTTTTGGATTAATTTTACTGTACAACCGCGGACGCACACAGACACACTCACATTAAAAATTGTACGTCCTCGGTCGAAGGTGATTGCACGTATGTGTGTGTGTGTGTGTGTGTGTTTGTAATCGCCTCCAACTGTGGACGTTTTGGATTAATTTTACTGTACAACCGCGGACGTACCTTCCAGGAGGGACGGTCCACGTTTTTAGATCTTGTTGTAATTGAGGTGCTTATGTGGCATTACAACCAGCAAGCAAGGTCTGGGGGTATATAGAGAACGTCCGCATTTGGAGGTTGTGTACTGTAATGTATACGTCCACAGTTGTCAGAAGTTTCATCCTCATTTAATAGGTAAAAATTGCTGTGTGTGTCCTCGGTATTACCGTTACAAACACACACTCACACACTCACACACAGATACACTCACATTAAAAATTGTACGTCCTCGGTCGAAGGTGATTGCACGTATGTGTGTGTAAGAGAGTTTGTAATCGCCTCCAACTGTGGACGTTTTGGATTAATTTTACTGTACAACCGGGGACGTACCTTCCAGGAGGGACGGTCCATGTTTTTAGATCTTGTTGTAATTGAGGTGCTTATGTGGCATTACAACCAGCAAGCAAGGTCTGGGGGTATATAGAGAACGTCCGCATTTGGAGGTTGTGTACTGCAATGTATACGTCCGCAGTTGTCAGAAGTTTCGTCCTCATTTAATAGATAAAAATTGCTGTGTGTGTCCTCGGTATTACCGTTACAAACACACACTCACACAGTCACACATAGATACACCCACATTAAAAATTGTACGTCCTCTGTCGAAGGTGATTACACGTATGTGTGTGTGTATGTATGTGTATATGCCCAACTGGGTGAAAATAAAACTTGCTCAAATTAAAAGCAAATTAGCAAATAATCATCACTTCAATTTCAAACAAAATAATGTGCGCCCAATACGCAGAAAAACAATGATTTACAATTGAAAATAACAACAAGCTGGGAAAAGAGACAGATTTTCAGGTGATAATACTGACATAAACTAAGTCAGCTAAAAATGACAATTCCGTAGTACACACAAACTTACAGGCAAACAGTGCGAATCCAAATTGACTCAAGAATAGAATGAGTTGAAACTTGTTACTAACAGATACATATCAAACCTATCAACATTTGAATTTCAAAATTCCTAATGGTTAAGGCCTATCAGAATGTGGATCAAAGTGCAGATTGCACTATGCTTGGCTTATCAAGATATACATGTATGCATTATTTTACAATCACACTGTTCAAATTATTTGTTTTGGTTTCAAAATTAATGTCAGAAAAGAACAAATCACAACCAAAATCAGTTGTCAAGATGCAATTAAATCACTGCACACTGTCATTGAGATAGCTTTGTTGTCTCATGAGTGTCATGACATGCAGAAGTGTAGCAGCCAGACAGTGATTTACACATACCTGCCAACCGTCCCGATTTTTCCAGGGCAGTTCTGGTCTTATTACAGTTATTAGGCGGTACAGTTAACAATAAAAAGTTTACATAATTAAAAAAATGAGATAGGAATACGAATGAGGAAAATATTTGAAACAACCACCAAAATTTTTCTTATGAGAAAAAGAATGAATGAAACAAACCTTTTGTTCCGGCACTCACCAGTGAATGTAAACATGGCATTTGCATTACAATTTGGGCGTTGCATTAAAATCACTATAGGAACCAATGCACCTGGTTCTGTAGTTTCATTTATTTTGGTCATTCATGTTCCATTCTTATTTTAATCTACGTTTTTGTTGTAATAAGACCAGAACTGCCCTGGAAAAATCGAGACGGTTGGCAGGTATGTTTTTATATGATTAAAATTATAGATTCATAATCTTTTTTTTATCTTCATTGGTTTCAATATTCATAGCGAGTAATATAAATAGTCTGTGATGGAAGACTCATAAAATTCATATTGAAGCCATCAAATTTGTACAGGTACAGTGAGGGCAGACTGATTTAGACCCGCCTTATTATCACATTGATTTTTAACATTACTTGTCTATTTCACAATGACACTTTCACATCACAAACCCTGAACAATACACTTGATTCTTGAGTCATTGAACTTATGTAATTGAGCACCACTGCTAATCCTTTTATTTTCTTTTACTGTTGTGAGAAATGTCAATATTATTTTGGAGGAAACATTCCTCACCTTTACAGATCTCCAATGGCCTTCCCCCGTGGACTTCAGAGCTTTGCCACCATCACTCTCGCTGAGTTGACACAGCTCATTGTGTACCTACAAAATAAAACATAGTAAAGGACAAGAAGAAATAGATATGACTATTATATTCCACACACTAAGAAATTTACTGCAGGATTGGGCAAGAGTTAATCACATGATTAAGTGTAGTATTTCCCATCAATCACCCAAGAAGAATAGTTTTGTTGCACTTGATGTTAATAAAAATTTGTGTTTCACTAAACTCTTCAGACCATTGAGTCCCAGAGTCGTCCATATTTTGGGTACTTGCAAAATGAAAGTGTGTTTCACCGCCCCTATGAATTTGAACAATCAATTGTCTATCAAACGCTCGGCTAGTAGCACGGCAATTATAAATTAATTTTCTATGGAAAGTTAATTTGTAATTGCCGTGCCGTTACCAAAACTGTAATTCCTAGAGGAATAAATATTCTTCTTTTTTTTTAGAATGTACAGTTAAATGAATTCAGATGTGGAATATAAAGCAAATAATCACTTTTTCGTTTCAGGCGATGGGACAAACTATGACTCCTTGGCAATCTGAATGTTCATTTCCCCAGCATTGCTTTGGAAAGATAGCTACATCCAGATTGCCTCAAAATTGATATTTGTCCCATCACCTTCACCAAGGTTGATTATTTGCCTATTACCAAAGGACATACCAATGACAACAGATTTGAGGATACCATGCAGCTTTGCCTTGTTTTTGTAGTGAACAATACTTTAATTTGCAATTATGGCAATTTAAACCAGTCGGGTAATAACTGTCATATATCACCTACATTTGGTGAAGATTAACTAGCTTGCGTACAATGACAATTATAAAACGGCTTTAAGAATGACACAATGTGATTGGTCAATTGACAGGTGTGGGGCATGCATTTAATTCTCCTAATGTGCATGACCAATTGATAACACATGATTGATACCTGACGATATTCGCCACACCGATATATCTGCAGCCAAATTGATTTGTCAACAATTACGTCTAGTCTGCACCTGAACAGTTACTCGTCTGAAGTGTTTACCAAAAAGATTTTTAATACACTGATTTGGAAGGGATTCCCTCGTGCTGTCAGCAAAAGCATGGACATAGTGGGTAAAAATATGGGGTCGTCTTTAATTTTTTTTATTTTGAACGTGTCGTAACGTTACTTAGACTTTTTATGTTAGAGTTACTTAACGTTAGTCCTATTAGTAGGACTACATCTAACACCCTATATAGGTTTAGATCTAATGCTAGTCCTAGGGTCTAGACATTTTTGTTGCATATTTTCAGGCTGTATTGCCGACCCATCTTGTAAAACAAATGATGCACTGTTTTGTTCATGTGTACGGCAGTTCCAGTGCACTCGGTTCAGTCAGTGCAATCGAAAACCCACTTGCCCTGCGGGCACATGCATTATCACTTGCACCGACTAAACTTCGTGCAGTGTCTCTGCCCTAACACACTTGCAATCAGTGCATCAATTGTATACTAACAAAACTGGACTTGAACTTAAAGTTACCTCAACAGTGAAGTAGGTGAAATCTGTGGCCAGTGAATAGGTAAAGTTGACCGACCCTTGTTTGGCGAGGTTGGCGCTGTAGATGAGTTTTGCCGAACAGGTGTTTCCTGGTGACTTGATGAAGTTACCAATGGGCTGCCAAAGAGATCTGCCAAAAAAACATGAAGATACAGATATGTACATGTATGTGCCACAGGTCTGAAGCCCATTTTCAGCTCCAGAAACCCATTCTCATGCATCACTTTTCACAATTCCCCATTTCCAGCGCATCACAACATTTTATTTCTGCCATTCCAGAGCACTGTTGGCTTGTCAGCCATTCTAATGCCTTCCTTTTTCGCTTGTCGGCCATTCTGGAGACCCCCATTTTCACACTTGTGCTAGTCTTGAGCCTCCATTTTTGGCATTGCAATGACATGTACCTACCAAAATGTGGGGTGACCCCCCTCCCGATTTCTGCAGTAAAGTAACTTGCAAAGGAACCTTTTTCGCTAGTGTCAGGCTAAGTCATGACCTCAGTCTAAAACTTCACCTTTATACCTTAAGAAAGAGACCTGTATCAATAAAGACCAGAGTTTACCATTTTCTACATTTGGAATTCTATATTCTTGAAATCAAAAAGTCTGTTTCTTCCATTTTCTTTGTTTTTCCTTCATTAATTGAATTTTGTTAAATTTCTTTAAATCACAAATTTTCTGTTAAATTGTAAATTTCTTGAAGTGCTTAAACAGCAGCATATAATGTGAAAATAAAGAAAAGCACTAAATTGTCTATCAAAACAAAATCTATCTAGGTAGCCTACAGTAATTGATCTGCATTCAAACAAAGGGTATGCCTCCACCATCCTGTGCTAATAAATAGTTCTTTATTAAACATCGTACACTTAAACTTCACTGCCTCATGCATATCTCATACCCAATCTGAGAAGAATTTATAATTTTAAAATTATATTAAAAAGTGCTAAATTTCTATTATCTTGTTTCAATTTTCATGATTGAAATGTTATTTTATCATCCCAAATATGTTTTAGACAACCTTTGAAAGAGTGTCAAATTGAACATATAACTTATGGATTACAAACTATATCGCCATCTAAGAAGTTGTAGTATTCCTCTGAAGCAACAGAGAAATCAGTCTTTAGTTCTGACCAATTTAAAATTATCTTGTTTCAGTTTTCAAGACTGAACTTTATTACAATATCCCCCCCCCCCCACATAAGTTTTAAAAAACCTTTGCAAGTGTGCCAAATTTTACAAATAAAACTCACGAATTGCAAACGATATCGTCATCGGAGAAGTAGTACTCCTCCGAAGCAACAGAGAAATCGGTCGGTAGCTCTGACCAATCGGTGAACTTCTGGCCTCCACCCAGCGAAAAGGTGCCTGCCGGACACGGCTCACACAATGATGTATCTTTGTTCAAAAACTTGCCTGGTTCACAGGTAAATCCTTAGGGAAGGGAAGAAAGGGAAAAAACATTAAAATAGATTATACCAGTGTATCGACACTGTACAAGTACTGCACAAGTGGAAATTTTATGTGATTAATTGTTCATGTTCAGCTAAGTTGAAGACTAGATTTAGTTTTTCAACCTACATGTAGAGGTCTGTGGTGCGAATCCACGTCGGGCCATGGTGGTTGTGTCCTTGGGTAAGGCACTTTATCCCCATTACCCTGTCCCTTGTATAGGATGTAAAGCCGGAGGTCCCATGTTGAGACAGAAACACCTCAGCACATAAAAGAACCCATGCACTTCATCAAAAAGAGAAGGGTGAAAACCCAGTGTTGTGGTCACATATGCAAACTACACGGGACTGGATGCCTGAGGGTTACAGTGATTAAGTTCACTTTTCTAGTCCCAGTCATCAGAAATGATGACAAAGCAATAATAATGATTAATAATAATACTACTGCTACTACTACTACTACTACTACTACTACTACTACTACTAATAATAATAATAATAATAATAATAATAACAATAATAATGATAATAATAATAATAAAAATAGTAATAATAATAATAATAATGATAATAATGACAATAATAGTAATAATAATAATACGTGTTATAATAATAAGTTAACTCATTGCCACTGGGGTTTTGTAAGTCTCATATTTGACCCGTTGGAGACTATTACAAGTTAACCCGTGTTGGAGTCTAGAATTAAAAATGCGTGTTTAATATAGTGAAATCAAATCATCTCCCACAGGTTAAGACTGGGCACATTCGATTCCTGTAGTCAATGGGTTAATATGAGTTGCTCAGAATGTTTTCAAATTCATGGAGGATCACTACCACTGAGCAAGCAATAAATGGTAAAGGTGAGGGTTTACACTCCAGTCTTGTAGTCTGTGTAAATGCTAACTTTCAGTGTTGTAGTCGAGTCCGGGTCTCCGAGTCCGAGTCCGAGTCCGGGCCTCCGAGTCCGAGTCCGAGTCTTTTGGTCCTCGAGTCCGAGTCCGGCTGTCCGAGTCCCGAGTCCTTATGTTCCGAGTCCGAGTCCGAGTCCCTATATACACTCTTAAAATAGTTGGGCAAATAAATGCCCAACCTTTACCCAACTGATGTTTGGTAATCAGTTTACTATATGGTTGGGCAAATTAAATTGTCTATCAGTTGGTCATCCATCATATTTTACCCAACTCTTTAATTACCCAACAGTTGGTTATATTTTCAGTTGGGTAATTACTTACCCAACAAATTTTACCCCGTATGACATTGCCCAACGATCAATTGCTCAACGATTATTTCCAAAATATCAATTTACCAAACTCTGAATACACCTATCTGTTGGGTAACGTCCAATCTACACAGCAGCTTTTGCCTAATCTCAAAAACTCACCTATTTAGCAATTATTACTCACTGATTTGTCCACAACATCTCTTTGCCTAACTCTTTTTCCTCAATCCTTTGGGAAATGATTGCCCAACAACTACTAGTATTTGATTTGCTCGTTATGCTTACCTGCTTACATGTTAATATTTCCTTGCTGATATATAGGGTTTTAATACAAGCACTGAAATATCATGGTTAGATACTTGTGCAATTTTTTTTTTTTTTAAGAATCACATAAAATAGATGTTATAGATCGACAATTCGATAATTAGATGGATCTTTCTTTTTTAAATCGTCGGAAGATACAAAATTATACCTGTATACATGACAAACTAAGAAATACAATAATTAATTAAAAAGTACAGTAATAACAATTCCATATGATTATTACGATCGATACAAAAACATGTATTGATCGATGCAGTTTACTTAGGAAATACCCAGTAATGTGGGTAAATATAATTTTGTGTACTTGGGTTTTCCTCAGTATAGGGTAAAGTACAATTCCCCCCCCCCCCACACACACATACACACAAATACACAAACACACACACACACACACACACACACGCGCGCACGCGCGCACTTACATCCACAAAAACACATATGTGCACACTTGTATATAGGCAATTTTTAACCAACCTTTAGATGCCCAACAGAAATTTACCCAACTTGCATTGAGAATGTGATATTACAAGTATCAAACGTAATACACATGGTAGATTTCTATCGACACGTTTTTACCCAACCATCAGTTGCCAAGCGAAATTTACCCAACCCACCATGGAAATGTGGCAAGGTTACACATCTGCAGAGCAACAAGTTCCCAACCTTCAGTTACCAATACTGTTGGTAATTATCCGCCCAATATTTAGGTAAAAATAATTGCCCAATATTTGTTAAAGTCATTATGCTCAGTTGGGTAATAATCGCCCAGAACAACAATCTTTTTTAACCAACCGCCAAATACCCAACTAAATCTACCCAACATTTTGAGAGTGTAGACAATGTATTGCAATTTGAACATGCAGACAGTTTGAGAATCGGAGATCTCTTCACTCCTGTGAAGCATGTGCTAGTTGCACGCGTTCCCGCACTGAACTTGAATGTTCAAATTCTGGAACAAGCTCGCAGATATGATCTACCATGCCATCATGTGGCACTAATTGTTATGTTCACATAACTGGTCACTGTGATCATTTTTTTCTTTCATCAGCAAAAGGTCAGCTAGAATTACAATAATAAAATAATACTCTTTTCCACTTAATAAAAAAAACTATGAAATTATGATAATTCATTAATATTCATTTATTGTTTCACTGCAGCAAATTATGCTGGCCTTCATGGTTCCATAGTAAAACCTGTCTATAGTGGCCATCCAAGGGATACAAAAACTCTGACCTTTACAGACAGATGGCTGCTATAGACAGGTTCTGAGGGAATCTTTTTATTGGCCACTATAGACAGGTTGGCTGCTATAGAGAGGTGGCCGCTAAGACAAGTTTGACTGTAGTTCAATATCCCCAGTGTAGATCTATATATAGGGCCTAATCTTCGGTTCAGGTACATGTACAAAATGGTAACTTGTTTAAAGAGTTTTATTTCTTATCTGAATGAAAAGTTAAACACAAAGTTTAAAAACAATAAAAATAGGTACACATTTCTAAGTGCTATAGATCTAAGCTAATTCCTTTAACACAGGATTTGTGCCCTCCATTGCAGACTGAGGATAGGAATATAAATCAGGTATAATAGTAGAGGACCAGCCTGTATGTCCCGTGACCAAAGTCTGGGAACAAAGGTTTGAAAGTGGTTTCCGGTTCCCTGATGGATTCTAAACATTTTTTGACTTGGGCTGGCCGCTTCAAACTTCCGGGCATTTTGGGTAGGGGTCAATTCACACAAGGGTCAAAAATCAAAGTTGTCTAAATTGTGTCAACATGCATATCAAATTACTCATCTACTCACAAGGATTCCAAAAATGTACACTTTGTTAGGTATCTGATGTCAAATGAGGGTGCTACAGCCCAAAATATGGAAAGGTCAATGCACTTTCCTTGATTTTGATGATTCTGGTGTCTAATTATATGTTTTCCTACGTGAGAAATACAATTATGTACTTTTTGAATGGAGAAATTGGATTCTTAACCTTGAAATTCAAAAATTGGCACACTACAATATGCAGCAATATGCAATATATTATCACATGACAAGTGACGCTTTCTAATGCTTTAAATTTCAAGGTTAAGATTGAATTTTTTTCAGTTAAAAGGTACATAGTTGAATTTCTCATGTAGAAAAACATATATTTAGACACCAGAATTATCAAAATTGGTCGAGGAACCATTTTGACCCGACCACGAAAGTGCATTGACCTTTTCATATTTTGGGCTGTAGCGCCCTCATTTGAAATCGGATGCATAACAAAGTATACATTTTTGGAATCCTTGTGAGTAGACGAGTAATTTGATATGCATGTTGGCACAATTTAGACAACTTTGATTTTTGACCCCTATCCAAAATGCCCGGAAGTTCAAAGCAGCCAGCCCAAGTCAGAAATGTTCAAACTCCATCAGGGAACTCGAAACCATTTTCAAACCTTTGTTCCCAGACTTTGGTCATGGGACCTTCAGGCTGGTCCTCTACTATAAGAGGTTATTGAATTATGATCCCTTGCTTATGGTGTTTTCAAGTGGGGAAAACATATCAAACCAAGTAAAATGGCCCATTTTTGCAAGCCTCATAGGGACTCGCTTGGGACTCGGTCCATGAGTCCGAGTCCGACAGTCCGAGTCCGAGTCTGAGTCCGAGTCCCGCACATTCGAGTCCGAGTCCTGCAAATTGGGACTCGAGTCCGGACTCGAGTCCTACAACACTGCTAACTTTACACATTACCCCTTGATCATTGGACTCATGTCAAGCCTGCACAACTATGTGCACGACATTCACTCTATGGGTAAGGTTCCTAGCCTGACTGTCTCTTACATGTAGGTGGCTCAGCATGAGCTCATTCATTCACATAACTGCTTTCTGAGTTATCTCAGGTCCCATTTATACTCCCAGTCCCAGGAGTAATTTAGAGGACAACTAAATTCAGGGTTGGCATATTTCCAAGGGCGTAGGCTGGTTTGGGCACGGGAGGTGCACATCTTGGGAAGGTGGCACTAAAGTGACGTGGGGAGGTGCACATCTTAGGGAGGTGGAACTAAAATTGAGTAAATCAGGCGTTGAAAGCAAAAAAAAATGGTGCAAATTTCGTTTTGCTTGCCAGGGGCGGAACTCCTATGGCTCGGGGGGGGGGGGGGACCCCCCCCAGCCTACGCCCTTGTATTTCCCGGTATGAATCTTATTTCCCAACCCAATCGTCCGGGAAATGTTAATTTTTCCCATTGATTATGTACAAAAGGAGACAATTTCATATCGGACGGTGACCAGGAACTGACAATAAGTGGGAATTATGCCAACCCTAACTAACTTATTCCCACAACATATCCAGCTTCAGATCAAACAGTTAACCCGTTGCCTCCGTGATTCTGAAAATCCCATAGAGATAACACAGGGCACATCCGGTTCCTGTACCCAACGGGTTAAAACAATATTTTCCATGGTTTCATAGACCTTGGTCTACCCAACATTGGTGAATCAACAATTTTGTTCACAGTCTCATTAGTAGCAATGCACAGTATGCATTCAAAAAAAATATATATATTATTTACGCAGAAAATTTGAGATATTTTTGGTGGAAGTACGTATTGTGAGACACCAACTTCACCACGCTGGAGCATGTGAATATCAAGATTATTCAAATCAATTCTAATGTAATTGTATAAAAATGAAAAAAAAAAACCTGTTCACCTCTAAAAAAATAACACGAAAGCATATTTTTTCAAAAATTTTTTTATTGCATTTGTTTGAGTTTTTGTTTTTGTTTATTATGTAGGCCTACTGTCTATCGTCACTGAACAATGGAATTACTAATGAATCTTATCAAGTGATCATTCCATCAACACAAAAGCAAATTTACCATTTACAAACAATAAGTTTGTATACAACAAATTTATGTAGAGGTACCACCTGCTTTACTGTGTAAATCTTGAATTTTCATTCACAATGTAATATGCAGGTAGCTTTCATTCAGTGAAACGGTGGAGTTCATATTTGATGAAGGCACAACACAAACTACACTGTAGCTACATGTAGGTTATACATACATGTAGATGTGACTCTTATATATCTGAATCTTACGGGAAAGGGTAGTAAAAATTGCACATGAGGACCACCATTTTGTAAAATACATGTAGGCTACATTAACCCGTTGGCTACGGGAACTGGATGTGGCCTGTGTTAACTCTATGGGATTTTCAGAATCTCGGAGGCAACGGGTTAAATCCATACTGGCCAGACACTGACTTCATGCTTGCATTCATGTACATGTAATGCTATATGTATACCATATAGTACTGCAGCACAAAATTTACTAATCAGCAAGTGATACAGCGTGAAACACACGTCACACAGAGCATTATTCATAACTTGTAAGGGCCTCTGTTACATGGAGTGCCACGTCACGTGGGAATGGTGTCTTTTGCCGGCCATATGGCCCTACGAAATGAAATTTCTATTAGTGCACTGTACATGTACACACTACATGCAGCTCCTTTGTTCTCATGTGTATTTTGTGTATCATACATGTATTTATAGACTGCATAAATTCTGCTTTGTTTGCTGAACAAAGCAAGGCTCATTATTAATTAACTCATATGCTGATGAAATTTCCCTCAGCTGGAAAAAATATGTATACACTTCAGGAAAATACCACTATACCAGACTACATAAAAAGATCACATGGCATGTACATGTACATGTACAATGGAGCAGGAATGTATGGATCCATACGTACAACAAAAGTTCTTTTCATTATCACATTTTTCTCATTATAAATGTACTGATACCGTAGGAAACAGATTTTCAAGACTTCCTTAATGATATTACAGTATAGATGATAATAACAATAACAATAATTAACAAATAATAACAGTAATAATAATGATAATGATGATGATGATGATGATGATGATGATGATGATGATGATGATGATGATGATGATGAAAATAATAATAATAACTCTAATTGCAACCTTAGGACAAATTCTTTTGTTCTCAGCCTATTGACGTTTTCGCCTTAACCCATTCAATACTAAGACCACATATTTGTGGTTTGCCTTTTTATCTTGGGATGTGGCTGTATTTACCCCCATTCTAATGAATATGCTAAAGTGAGAAAAATATCAGCTATTCAATGAACAGGGTGCTACAATGTCATAATGAATATTTATTTTGTTATGAATATTAAATGACATTTTAACCAGAATATTCATTAAACTTATCAAATTGGCAACAGCTGTTGTTCTGATGAGGCTTTGGGTTGTTCCACTTTGTTGGTGGGTGATGTATTGAACTAATTGAGAAGCATATTGTACGGACATGTTTTTCTTTTGTATGTTGTTTAAAAGTGAAATTTATTCAATCAAAAATTATTTTAATCTTAAATTTCACAAGAAAAATAAGATCTTACAAATTACCCCAATAAATAATTAATTAATTACACTAATTTTGACACTCATTCAATACCCACTACCCTTTATATGTAATAGCCTATCTCCAGTATGTTGCCGATTTGATGAAAAAGCAAATTTGTAGTTGATTATTTTACTTTCTGGACAGGCTCTTTAATTGAATGAGTTAACACTCTCCTGCCCTATTGTGTGGATTCCCCCATAGTGGATTTTAATGTTGTAATAATAATAATTAACAATAATAATGATGATAATAATAATAATAATAATAATAATAATAATAATAATAATAATAATAATAATAATAATAATAATAATAATAATAATAATAATAATAATAATAATAATAATAATAATAATAATAATAATAATAATAATAATAATTATAATAATTATAATACTAATAAAATATTAATAATGATAGCCAACACCAACACTGAACTTGAAGCAACCCAGTTATAGTATGTGTTTATGTCCACGAGTGTCGTGTACCATCGTTCATTGTACAATAATACTAATTTGCTTTGATTTGAAAATCAAAACATGAACAAATAAATAAATGTAAAAATCTCAGACCATATTATAGTTTCTACTTTGTACAATTTGCTTGTACAGGTGTACTGAACATCCTTCTATGTAATTTTTTAATATTGATCAGCATTTTGTTCATGACCAGGGTTATAGCTAGAAAGATTTCTGTGCCGGACGTAGGAAGGAGTTACACAAGCGGAGCGAGCAAAGCGAGCGTAGCGCTCCTGGGTTTCCACGTAGAAAAAAGCATTTGGAAGCATTTATTTTACAATATACATCTTCGCTGAAATGTAATGATGTTTAAAGCTCAAAATAAACAATTTATGTAGAGATTTAAAACATTTTACAGTCATTTTAAAGCTTTTCTGTGCTGGTCGGAGGACTAATAAATTCAGCTCAGTGCCGGTCGGCTTCAGTTTGTGCCGGCTACTACCGACCGGCGCCGATCGCCGTAGCTATAACCCTGTTCATGACTATATGCAAATTCCATTATTACTTAGCAAAACGGGAATAAGCAATTTAATATGAGTACAGTAATGCATTCTTGACATAAATTATGCCTAATCTACAAGTATGAGAACTACAGTTGATATTAAAGTGCAATGGGTGATTTCAAGTTCGGTGTTGGTGTTGGTGTTAAAGTCGAGGAAACAAATCGTCTGCTAAACCGAGCTCCAACACCGAGCTCGGTTTAAGCAGACAATACCGATTGCACTATCGATCACATACATGTAACACCGAGTGACGTCACGCGTGATTCATGGCGTTGGCAGAAAGTCACGCCGATGGCCGAAATTTTTGGACTAATCTTACAAAAATGACACCAAATCAATACTGCCAGCGAAAAAACTTGTATGAATCTGAAAGGCAAGTTACTTTTCTCTATTCATATATGAATTCGGCGAATTATGTAAGTTTTTAAGGGGAAAAGGCTCTTTCAGCGGTTTGCGTCGCACAGCGAAGCTTTCTCCATAGCCAACACACACGAGCATGTCGGCTCTACCACTCGCAAGGCCAACACTAACACCAATACCGAACTTAAAATCACGAATTGCCTACACCCTAGGGTTTAGTGTTGATGAATGGAAAAATTACACGTAAATCACAAACACCAACCACGGTACTCGGTTCAGCAGACGATATTCAACACCAGCTTCAACACCAACTTTCGGAAGTACGTCATAATTTTCGAGGTCACCCGACACCAGGCCTGACTTCAAGTAAGGTGTTATAGCTGGTGTTAGTGTTGTTACAACACTAACACCAGATTTCAACCCCAAACTTGAAATCACCCATTGTACTCTTGAGCTCCACTATATAAGATAAAGAACCTAAGTGTAGCCAAGCATTGTGTTCAAAAGTACGGTGGAAAAGATACATACATGTACTGTACAGTACACTTTTTAACGATGTTGTGTATGTTGTTATTTTTACAGGATTTTTAAAGTCAACATATATTTTTTAAGTTATAGTTATAGAACATTTGCAAGTTTTTCTTATATGACACAAAAATCTATAATTATTCAATGTAAACATACAATCAGTGAATTAGTCAGGGAGCTATGTAAAATTGTAATGCAATCAATACTACACTTGATTCTGATAATACACTTTCCAAGGGTAATTATGTGGTGCAAAAATGTCCCAGCAACAACGCAACATGTTTAGAGTTAAACAAAGTGCAATTTCAGATTTTGAATTTGTGCAGCCTTACTATACTGCGATTCTATACACACATATGACCATGCCAAATGTGTTTACTTTCGATCCAAGCTATAAAAAAAGATGTATACCAGCTGAAACAGACAAATCACAGTGAAGTAAATGGCCATAAAAGCAAAGAACAAGTACCAGCATAAAAAACAACCCATTACTGTGAATATATATTCAATGCCATGCATAATACCGGTATCTAATTTCTTGCCGTGTGTACCTGTAACATCTTTCATAGCAAATAAATCAGCAAAATGATTCTTCCGATTAACTACGCTGATTGATAACAGACCAGAAAGTTTAAAGACTGTACCAAATCACAGGGTGAATAAATTCTGCTGGAAAATAAATGGCCATGTACCATTACCTAAAGTCCGAAACAACTTTATTAAGTAAGCTGTAAATATTGTTCCCATGTTTTACAAGAGTACCATCACTTTTCTTTGGTGTTAATCTGTCTACAAGTCCAGATCTAAATAATGTGCCAAAGTGGTCAATGAAAGGTCAGATGAAAGATCTGCTCGTGCACACTTGATCATGTCCTATGCTAAGTAAAATGTCAAAGGATACAGCAGCAATATCTTGGTCAACAGAATAGCATTTAATTAGTTGAAATAGGATCTAGAGTACTGGTTAATGATGAAGATCTTGTAAGTACAGCATAATGATTGAAAAGTCAGAGTTCCCAGCATTTCAAAAAAACAAAATTCCCTGATTTTTCCCTGATGAAGTCTCAAAATTTCATGATAATTATTTCAACTCATTTCCAGTTTCACATGTTTTCTATGTTGTTGCAGTGAACTATTTGCAGTATAAAACACTGACTGACTACTTTCGATTTTTGGGCCAATCAAAATTCCTTGACTTTTCCCTGATTTGAGGCATTTTTAATTTTTTATCAAATTCCCTGACTTTTCCCTTGACTGGAAAAAAGTAAAATAATTTTCTCTGTTTTCCCTGATTTCCCCGATGGGCTGGGAACCTTGAAACTTCTGTCCAGAAGCTTTTAAAACATGCAAGGAAAGCAGGCAGCATGAACAAGTGGTGCAAATCAAGTACTGTATACGCCATATATTTCGCGTCCATATATTTTCGCGATTTTGCTTCAAGACGGAGAATTCGCGAGGGTATATTTTCGCGATTTTATTGTATTTGCATTCACTTTGTACAGAAATGTCATGAAGTGAAAATTTTCGCGTTCAGTAAGTCGCGAAATTCGCAAAAATAAAACCACCGCGAAATTTACAGCGTATACAGTAGTTGGTATACATGTAAGTGGTAATGACACTTAAAACAAGCCAGTTTGTAGTTGTTGAAGAGTGGGATCGGTCTGAGAGCAACCATTTGCGTAGTAATGCAGGACTCAGTACTGTATGAATGGCTTTTGTTTACTTTTGCTGAAAAAAAAATGCTTGCATCTTTACACTCCGATGTCCGACTGGCACAAACATTAATATTTATAACTTACAAAGTGCAAGGAATACCTATCATCTCGTGTATTCAAATCATGGTTGCACAGCCCTTTCTCAATAACTAAGTTGACCTTTGTCTGCACATGCATAACAAACTGGCTTATTATGATCAGTCCAGGGCCTTGGCACTGGTTCACTGTATTAACCCATTGGAGACTAAGTCCGAGTTAACTTCTGTTGGGGTCTATGGAAAATGTGTGTTACAGTAAAATCAAATCATCTCCAACGGATTAACCCTAATTGGACTGGGGGGGGGCCTAAAAGGCCCCCCCTCGACATTTTTTGTGATAAATTTTTAACACGAGAAGCTACATGTATGGCCGCAATATTTCATGACTTTTTTCTTTGAAGTCTTGTGCATCTTTTAAGCCCAAATTTGCGATGCCCGGGTACCCGGTTCGCGAGTTATGCAAATTTGCAACCCGTGCGTCAGACCCAAAATTGCTCAAAAACGTGATTTCATGTACAAAGTCAATGCAAATGTGTTTTTCAGCTAAAATTCATAAATGAGTGATAATTTTGCTTTCATTGATTAACAATCATTTGATTTGCGCTATTTATGACGAAATATCGTGTCCCGACAATTTCCATGAAAAAACAAAAAAAATAAAAAGTTGAAAAACAAAGAAATATATAAGAAATCCAAAAACAATAAAATACATAAAAAACATTTTGATACCGAATTTGTTTTAATGTGCCTCCGATCAGAATCTCGCAAAGAGTCTTTAAACAAAAAATGATCACTTGCAAGGATTACTTAATGATTTACAGCCAAATTCTAATTTCATGCATAAATAAGCATAATAAATTACAATAAATTGACTAATTTTGACCGATCGAAATAATACATCTGTAGATTATGTCATGGGTGACGTGTGTGCCGATTTCATCGCGATCGCGCGATCAATCGGCCGGGATCTGAAGGGGGGCCCTTTAGCCCCCCCCCAGTCTTTCCAGCCTCCAAAATACCCCGTCGATGATTAGGGGTTAAGGTTGTTATGCTGTTCCTATTAATATTTCCAAAATGTAATAATTTGAGTCAGATAAAGTACAGTAATGGAGCAGCAAAAACCCCATAGCATATGCACAGGACAGTCAAAGATTTCACCAGCTTTTCTGATGAAATCTACGAAGCGAAAACCCAAACCATAGAAGAAGTCGAGAGAAATGTATTGGTCAAATTGCAATCTGAATCTGCAGACTTAATGGACATCCCTGGCCCTCCCATCCT
>JZLH01S0065397.1:33019-47728 GCA_001188425.1 Eucidaris tribuloides | reverse complement strand
CGGTACTCGTTCTGATGGCCATGGTTCAGGTAATGATTGTATGTAGGCTGCACCTTTGTCCCTGCAAAGTCCATGACCGTACCCGTTTCCTTCGTAATTTCAGGCACGCTCAATAAACATATGTGATATATGTGACATGTGATACAATGTGTTCACGCCCATTATATACCATCGCAATACGCGTTACAACGTCATTGCCAAAAGTAGCGCTAAATCTGCAATGAATTACTAGCAACTAAGTTGTGAGTCGTTGCTGTTTATTATATACACTAGCTTTCTCGGCGCTTCGCGCCTCGAAAGCCAGATGTGGAGTTTTGTACAACAACTACCACTAATACTCTTCCTATACTACTACTTCTACTGCTAGTCCTCCTACTGCTAGTAATATTAATTCTACTTCTACTACTACTTCTACTACTACTACTACTACTACTATACTACTACTACTACTACTATACTACTACTACTACTACTACTACTACTACTACTACTACCACTACCACTACCACCACTACTACTATTACTACTACTAATTCTTCTTCTATTATTGTGATTATTATGATTATTGTGATTATTATGATGATGATGACGATGATTGTTGTTGTTATTATTATTATTATTATTAGTAGTAGTAGTAGTAGTAGTATTACTATTATTATTAGTAGTAGTAGTATTAGTATTAGTATTATTATTATTATTATTATTATTATTATTACTATTATGATGATGATGATGATGATGATGATCATCATCATCATCATCATCATCATCATCATCATCATCATCATCATCATCGTCATTCCTGAACCAGGAACTTCAGATTGATTCCCTGCTCCATAAATGTGCCACTTCTGGTCTCATGATAGACTCTAGCAGGGACATGCCGCTGAACAGCCCGAGGAAGGGAAATAGGCGAACAATGCATGTATTGAATGGTGATAAGATGTTGAGCAACACAATGACATGGGTGGTCGGTCGATTGATATTACATCATAGGTGTGGCTGACAATCTGATTTCTTTTTTCTCACATGTCAAATTTTTCCCAGTAGGGTGTTGTTTTTTTTTTGGGTGGCGGTGGGAATCTCATGCGTTATAAATTACCATAAATTATAAACTTACTATATAACATAACTAATTTACCATAGTATAATGTCTATTTTAAAATTTATTTATTTATTTTTGTAATTTACTTAAATTACTCATTTATTATTTTATGTATTTATTTATTTATTTTGCTTTTTATTTATTTATTTATTTATTTACTTTAGGGCGTGACGCACTGAACAGCCCGAGGAAAGGGCACACAGTGAAATAGTGAACAATAACATGTATTTATTGCAGAGTGTTGATAATGATTGTTGAGCAACATAATGGAACGAGTGTGGCTTGACAGTCTGATTTCTTTTTTCTCACACGTCAGATTTTCCCAGTTAGGGTGGGGTGTTTTTTTGTTGGGCGGGGGGGGGATCCCCTGCGATAAAATATAAATTTACCATAGTATTAATGTCTCCATTTGTTATTTTTTTTTTTATTACGTTATTTATTTTTTTATGGATTTAATTTATTTATGTAGTTATTTATTCATTTTTTTATGTATTTATTTAATGTATATATTTATTTCATTTATTTATTTATTTATTCAATCAATTTATAATGTTGTCCCACCGAAGTATGTTTATATGATGGAACTTTTCCCTTTCATTTACTATTATACTACTACTACCAATGGGACTAGGCAGATTTTTTTTTTCTTGGGGGGGGAAGGCGGTGGGCGGTGGGGGAGGCATGACCTTCGATATTCTGATTCGAAACTATTCGAATCTTATATAACTGAATAATAAGTAATAATAATATAATAATTAATAATAACAATAATAATATGATGATGAAGGAGGTCATGAATATAAATATTATTATTATTATTATTTTATTATTATTATTATTATTATTATTATTATTATTATTATTACTTATATCCTCCTCACTCCTCATTATCATTCTTCAACATCATCATTAGGCCTATCAATAATATTTACATGTATTATTAGAAGCAATTGTTTGCAGTTTTATATTTAGTGGCGGTGGGAAGTGCGGAACGCATAGATTTTTACTCGAAAACGGAATAATCCAAAACATTCCACACACGCGCTGACGCGCGCACACACACACACACAACACACACACACACACATACGCCACACACACAAACATCACCACATATGCACACGCACAAACACACACAAACACTACACACACCCACGGTGCACTTGAAAGGGCCAGCGATTGCAATTCAGTTGAATCTGCGAATGCTTTAGCATAGTTCGTTGCCACGTCAGACAGGCGTACACAAACACGGACAGACGCACAACACAGACAGCGCATTACACAGGCGTATTCCTCGGTCCCCCAATCCAGTGCGTTATGTTGGTTTGCGCATCTGCGAATTTTAAAACGTAGGATGGCAACTTGAAGATTCTATGAACTTATATCATTGGCGATTCGCTTTCGCAATCCGCCATTGCTCAATACACATGTCTGTATTAAGAGCCATGTTTATTTTAAGGAAATTAAATTGCTTGCTTCTGTTATGGCAGATATTTTCGTCTTTACTTATATTCTTCCCGATCTTTATCAAAATAAATATCTGTAGTTATCAATCCAAGATTCAATTTACATCTACTACGAAATATCAACATTCACACAAATATATGAATGAAACATTTTTAACGGGCTAGAAAGCCAAGACTAATATGGATGAATCGATGGTTAGGACAGCTGAACTCGTTCCTTGATTGTGTGCGGAAGTTTTTGATGCATTGAAGTTTTTATCGCTTTACAGGTTTAACCAGTGACTTACTAAACTTAAATTATAATCACAACGTTTTTACAAATCGGGTAGCGGTTAATATCAACTCGAACCCCACATGCTGCATGCGTTGCAATGGACTGTGTTAATGTTGGAAGCTATGAATTGAGCGGGCTGGCGTCCGCGGCATGCGCGTGAAGTATTCATAGCTGTACAGGAGCCGTGCACTTGTGCTACAGTAGATCGCTCTAGTCTAAGTTAGATCTAACGTTAGAGTCTTACAGAATATTAAATTTTTAGTCAATTCAGAATTTATGTAAGTGTCGAAAATTGCCGTTGTTGAGGTTCACATTATGTTGCAGTGCGTGCAGAGATATCAAATGGAACTGGAGGAGAGAAATTGAAGAAATTGCTCAAGCTATCTTTGAGGTGAGCTAAAAAAAAGTTTGACTTAGTCTAGATCTATTTACTAATAGAATCTAGATCTACATCTAACGATCACCGCTTATTAGTGTTAATTCGCCACTTTGATGTGACATGTTTTACATTACCTTCTATTATAATGACTTCAGCTTGGAAATACGAACCTAGTTGTTAATCCTTTGATATTTTTTCTTCCAAATCCACTTTTAATTTATAATCTCCTGGAAGCTCGAAAATATTTCCAAAACATCGTTTTTTATTTTCTGCCTCCGTTTACTGCGGCCGAAATGTACTGCGATAGTGTTTTATTTTGTCTTTCAGGGCCATTGTTTTTGACCGAAAATGTTCCAAAGGCGATTATTTCGATGGGCATTTTCTCCGAGTCTTTTCTGCCGCTACAATCGCTACGAACCTCGCCGCGTTACAATCACCGGCGTAGCTCACGCCGTGAAGAAATGCAGTGTAGACACAGTGACTCTCACAGATTTCGCAAGGTTTTTGCGAGTTTTGGCGTTGTGTACCGACCAAAAATACCCGTTCAGCATTCTCGCCCGTGTTTATGTGCATTAGCCATAAGCCAATTATGCGGTTGAATTCACTTTTTTTCTTCACTTGAGCAATTTTCTGAATAGAAAAGAAACTTCATCACATCCTATTTCAACCAACATGTCATTTTAACGGCATCATTTTCTGTCACTGTGTCAAACATTATTCCAAAGTCCGTATGAGATCGTCCGTGCTTGCGTAGTCCCCACATCGTGAAGAACCATGTCTTCGCGCTACGGCGTTTAACTGTGCAGTCAACTAAATCTGCACGCTCCGTGGTAGAATTCACCGTAATCTCTGTGTGCCGCGGTCGCGAAAGCTCGATGCTAATCGCCCCTTCAATGATAATTCCATGAATCTTCAGTTGCCATCCTACGTTTTAAAAATTCGCTTGCCGCATGCATTCCTGTACATGTTACTTGTGCTTGTAATAGGGCCTAATCCTAATGCAGTTCCTGCTGAGGACCTGCAAGATTCACACTGAAGCGCAGTAGATGTCGAGAGTATAGTTTTTACACATGTAGACTAAGATATCACAACTTCTGCTGTGAATTCTCTGTAAATTGCAGAGATGCCAACCTGCCAACACTTTAAAAAAATCGTACTTTAAATGCCAAAAACCATTTATTTGACAAAAAACGTATTTTTAAGTATACATGCATGAAAGCTGCAAACACACTAACACTTTAGCACAACGTCATCAATTCACACATTGTATATATGGATAATCCAAGAGCTCAGACCATCAGGAAGTCACTGACTGGGGATTTTCTACGTACATTACTAACCATTTCCTTCTTCCAGTGTTGCAAACTGTCTTCTTCCACGATATTCTTGTTTCAGTCATTGATTTTCAGTCCAATATTGTGTCCGTGAATTTTGACCATAATTTCCGATTTGCTGTTCTGTTTTGACAGACTTTTCTTTAATAAATCTTCTCAGTCCCACTCTTAGACATTCGATGTTTGTTACTTTGCGACAGCCACATACACCAATATCTATGAATGCGCGACTACCATATTTCTCCGCAGGGATTAAGTCTTTTTAGCGTTCGTTGGCTAAGCTGTCAATCATGCTGAGTAATAAGTGGTGAGTTATTTGATCATGAAAATGGTTGCCCACTCATATTCGATTGCCTAACTTCTCAAGTTGAGAGATATTAACATCCGATCATATAAATACACGGAAAAATAAAGCAAAATTCATGAATGATTGACCAGATCTAATTGGCTGTGAGCTACAATTTCCGACCAAACCTCCATGGTTGAACTGATCTGATTGGCTGTGAACAAAGCACAATATACATGACCAAAGCGTGACACAAGCCTTTTATAAGTATAGATGTGTGTGGGGGGTGCATGTGTGCGTGTGTGTGTGGAGGGGGGGGGAGTTGCGGACGTGCGTGTGAATGGTGTGTTGGGTGAAGTGTATGGGGATATAAATGCGTGCGTGCGTCTGTCTGTCTGTTGCGCTGTCTCTCTTTGTGTATCTGTGTTCACCTGGTGTGTTTATTTATGGTATATTTCCGATATCCCTCTTTCAATACTGTTCTGTTTTTCTTCGGAATATCCAAATATTTGACTTACTGTAACACCATTTTTTTTGTCTTGCAATATAATAACGTCTTATTTACCCATGTTTCCATGTTTGTAGGAGCCGCATTGTCGAATCATTTTGCACAAATAATCTTCTACAACTTAAGGTGTGTTTTATTGTGATTTGAGATTGTTGGCCCCTATAAACATCGGGGTAATCAAATAAATATCTTGATAAAAATCGAGAAACCAGAGTGGCACGTTAAACGCATTTTCTCTCGCCATGATTATCATTAACGCTGATCTCCGCATTGTGTCAAGTCAACGTACTTTTTCCATTGATCGTTGTGTCACAATGCCATAATTGTTTTAATTTTGTCACTCTCTGTGCAGACTTTATCAATTCATGTGTGTTAAGCCACAATATAAACAAACGTGAACGAAAGAAAAGAGGAGCAATCTAGACGAGTCATTATAAGAAAAAAAAATGTAAATTTATTCTTCATAATTATCATGAATCTTATGTGATGACAAAAAAGGGTGTTTTCAGTCGTTTACAACAATGTTGGTTTAATACGGTACTGTTTAGATTGACACGTGATGGCGCTATTCATTCATGTTGCCCATTCCATCATTTTGAATAATCTATTTACGTCCGTTTACTTGTTTAACACTGATAAAACAAGTCAAAATTGAAATAGAAATCTTACTTTCAAATTCAATATGTTATTGGCGGTGATTAACATCCTTCTGGTTCGGATGTGAAAAAAAGTACTCTAGACATTTAGGCGGTTAATCTCAACTTATGGGGGGCATCTTTCTGAAAGGACCGAAGTGTTTATATTGTAATCATGAAACATTTTATCAATAGTTAGTTAACTTGCTTTTTTGTTTGTCACATGATTAGTTATTTGGTCTTGACGATATGAAATTAACGCGCATTCGAAACGCATTACTATACTACTATAATCCACGAGTTGATTATGAAGGTGATTTTTAGAGTATTATCTATGGTGGTATATATGACTTTAAATATTGAGTTGTGTTTTGCGGGGCGATTTATTGTTGGTTACTTGCTGTACTTTCATATTGTCCATAGAATTTTGTCTACCTCTCTCCACAATAATAACCAGCTTATCCGCATAATAAGCGATAGAACAATAAATCTGATCACTGAAAGTATGCTCAATCATGGTGTGCAAAGTTATTGGTGATATCCCTTTACGGTTCCTGGACTTTGGTTTCGTATTTTTTGTGTTTATTTTATTGATAAATTATATAAATTTCTCTGTCATTTTTACAGCATGAATTCAATGGAGAATGTCCCCTCTTTGCCAAAGGTTCTGTGTTCAAAATGGACGCACCTGAGAGCTGCAATTTCATGCTTGCTATGAGTGTACGTATATCTTATGTTAAGATACTGTTTTCAGTACTTCCTTCTTCTTTTGTCTAGTATACATTAATAAACACTTATTTTAAAACACTCAGCTCATAACGAGTCATTGCTTCATAAACAATGCGTATAGGCCTAAAGTTACAAATGAAATCGTAGTGTTTTATCTTAACTACATATTCAACCGTTTACTGGCAGCCAAATTTGACTTGAATGTCACTGCATACATAAAATAGGAAAAGAAATAATAAAACACAAATGGTTAATTGATCAATCAATTAAATAATTGATATCCATGTAGATCATAAAAAATAGTGGAAATTCAACACACTGTTCCGTACATTATTGGAGAGGTTGAACGTACTGGACCATACTCCTCTTTATATTCACATGATAAGATCAGCCAATTGAACTCGATCTTGTTTGAGTAACAAGGGTTCGCGAACTGGTGCTATCTCCTATAAAAACAGCATTCCCATCATGAAAACAAATATTCCAGCTCAATCCATATTCAAAATAATCATTAGCAAAATCAGCAATATATAGTTGAGATGGCCTGTTCAGTAATATCATGTCGAATGGATCGGGTAGACAAAATTCGTCTGAAAGGGCAACATGAATTTACGCGCCATTTTTTTCACCGTTGAAAGTCACGAGAATTCAACAGCGGAATTCCGTAAAAGTCGGTCTATAGGGGTAATTCACCGTGACATCTCGCGAGAGGCGTTCACACGCCAACAGTTTCACGTGAAGTCACGGAGAATTACCCTCCAATTGTCGAGGGTAACTTTTTTTGTCAAATCTTCACCGCGACTTCTCCGCGACTTCCGCGACGCCCTTTCAGACCAAATAGTTCACGGAGACTTCACGGGGAAAGTCTCGCGATGTTCACCCGGTGTTAAAGGGGTGTTAGCTAAGCTGATGAAGTTGGCGCGTAATTAACACATCGAACGCACATTTTTTTGTTACGCATACGAGCATTATCAACGCGCGCAGAGTCCACCGCCCGGGGCGCAAATCCAGGGGGCAGGGGGAACACAATATCAAGTGTACCCCCCCCCCCCGCGAATTTACGTGTGTGCATAAGCGTGTGATTGTGATTGTGGTTTGGCTAGTAATTTGGCAAGTAAAAATTATTTTGATGGGCAAAAAATGGTTTTGGTCGTCGTCGCCCCCCCCCCAAACAACTTGTCAAAAGTTGTTTGGCTGGTAATTTGGCAGGTAAAAAAAATGGCAGCCAAAAATTGGTTTTGGTCGTCGTCACCCCCCCCCTTCCCGCTTGTCAGAAGTTGTTTGGCAATTTGGTCATTTAGCAGGTTAAAAAAAATAGCATGCAGGTTCCTGCATGTGATGTCCCCCCCCCCACCACACACACACACATTTAAAAACGGATTTGCGCCACTGAAAGAGATAGTTTGCCTTCACCTTCACCAACGTTGATTATTTGCTAATTGGGATAGTGCCACGGCATAGCCTTCATACAGTAATTGATCACCAAACTGTGTATTTTGAAGCATTTATACATGTCAGAATAGGTGCTAGAAATGTCAAGTAACTTGATTAAAAGTTAAATATGCATCGACCCTTTTTGCAGTTTATGTAATACCACTGTTTCCGGAATGAATGTCTCGGGTCAAGTCATTCTATTAACATAACTCTTTTGCATTACATTTAATCTGAATTCTTTAGGTTTCTTTTATTTCACTTAGATAATCGGAATGGCAATTGCATTCGGAAACTTTATACGCAAGATACGGGATATTATGATGACGTCTGCCCAGAGGTCAGTATTTTATGCAATCAATTATAAAGGAATATTGCCTAGTTTGCACGAACTTGTATATTTTTTCTGTTTGTTATATATGTATTTATGGCATTATCTAAATTATTTGTATATTTTTCTGTTTATTTGTGTAAGTATTTGTATTTCCATTGCATGGGTATTTGTATTCGCATTTATCGTTATTATTTATTACTATGTGATCCAAATAAGAAAAAAAAATTGATAAAGTTCAATAAATAAAACAAGCATGAATTATGCGTAGTGTTTGCAAATATGCCCTTCACCGTGATTGTTTCGCCTATCTGCCAAAAGAACGCTAACTCTAAATACCTCATAGAGCATCAGGGCCCTTTTGGCATAAGGTGAACTCATGTCAACGCATTTGTGGGATAAAACCAGTTCGACCCAAACCCTTGATTTCTGACACTCGTTGTCAGGTCTGAGTGTTTCGTTTGTTTGTTTTGTTCCTTGTTTCGTGACCTATTTGTTTGATTGGGATAATCGGAGCCGGAGAAAATTTACGGAAAAGGGAAGAGTTGAAGGAGGAAGTTGAAGGATCGGAGGAAAGATGAATGACATTGAAAGATAGGGGAATTTGGGAAAATAGTTACTACCAAATATTAACTCACGTGTCACTGGAACAGGAAATTTGAAGAAAAAAAATCATTATTTGCAAGTTAGTTGAATCAACCCTGTAAAATTGTTTTAAAAGTACACCAGACCTTCCTGAAAATGATGGTCTATACGAATCATTTACTTTTTACTCATGATTCTCGTGATACCATATTACAGTCATTGTTTCTCATAGGTGTATGGGACCGGAGGTGCTGAATTAGTTTGCAGGCACAAACCCTTGTCCATCGTGCTACACAAATTAGGGACGGAACCATCTGTGTTGCAGACTAGTATTTCGGATAAGCCCTGTGTTCAGGTGTTATAGCTCCTCCTGACAAAGCTCTGACCAACAAGATTAGCCTTGGCTCAAGGAGCTGGGAATTTAGTGCCAAAATAAAGTCTGTGCCTGCAGACTAGAGGTAAATAGGTGGATTTTTCTAATTCCGTTCCTTTGAGCGACCCTTTTGACAAGGTACAAAGCATACTGTTTTATAGGCTTTCTCCACAGACCCGAGAGACCTGTTCTGTATGGGTCTGTCATACTGTACCTGCTGACATGTCTCATTACCCTGGTAGGTGCAGTTGAATTCACTGTAGGCTTCCAGAAGACCTGCGATACGCTGACGGACATAATACCTGGGTCCACGTAAGAATTTACAAAATAATTGATGATTAATCCAGTAGTTAAAGACGTGCTAACAATTGTGGTGCTCGTAATAGTATATTACCCTAGTTATATTATTTTAGATACAGATGTTTCAATATATTGAAGTCTTGACACTACACAGTATTAGTAGTGGGCCTAAATAACTTGTTGTGGTAACCTATCATTCCCTCTAGAACAAAGACAGGCTAACATTGTGGAGCTTCATTGTAAAAATGTCAAAATGTGATATTTGAGCTACATAGTCGTGCACACTAGAATACAAAAGTTAGAATACAAAAGTTTGAAAAGTTATGCTGCCACTTGCAGGGGGGATATAATAGCCTAGATCTGCACACAGTAAGTCTATGGGAGTAAATGGGCATGGGGAATTCGGTCAACCTAATTACTCGTTGATATTTACTTTTTTAAACCACTAAATAGTCATTTTGATATATAATTTGGTCAGGGCTTCACTTTTAGACCTTATCAAAGACACCCAGAGCATAAAGGATACGTAGCTAACAATTTTTTTTAACTGTGGTCATTTTAGCCTGTGGCTTTGACCTACTAAGTAAACATTATTTTCATGATTCCTTTAGATATTTGTTAAAACTATTTACATACTATTCAACAAATTACTAAGTGGCACGACCCTACCCCGCCCCGTCATAATACGAGAAGTGGCACAAACGTAGAGTGGGAAATCAATCTGAAGTTCCTGGGTCAGTTGGGCTGGGACTGAATTAGTGTCTCGAGCTTCTCCATGAGTCTTACGGTGAAGATCCCGCCCACGACATTGCATTTTCAGTTTGGCCCCGCTGAACTGAGCCAGGAACTTCAAATCGATTCCCGGCTCAATGTTTGTGCACCCGGTAGTATCGTAACGGAATGTAGATATGGCGTGCCACTTAACAGCCCAAGGAAGGGGCACAAAGTGCGATAGGTGAACAATATTATATCAGAATGTTGTGATGTTGGGCAACACAGTGACATGGGCGGTTGGTTTATTAACATTTCTTCATCGGTGTGGCTGTCACAGTCTCGTTTCTTTCTTGTCACACCTCGTAATAAATGCTTAATAAATACATTATATAAAATTTAAGAAATTAAAAACACGAAAGCAAAACTACTTTGACATAACTGTAAATAGTAGTAGATCTTTAATGGTGTGCCTCACCTAGATATGCAAACGCAAAACGTCTTAAGCAAGTTTGCGCAGTTTGGGAGCAAAGAATATTATTAACCACCCCACTCCATCAATTTCTTATTTTCTGGATTTTTTTTATTCCTCAGATGTAAAGAATGGCAGAAGAACATGTCGTGGTGGATATACATACAACCACACAACTTTCACTCCTATTTGTTAGGCGAACTGGTAAGCTTAGTGTGATGCATTGGGCCGTATGCATAAAAAATAGTAATTGCTTTTTCTAGCCTTTTTCTTGAATCCATATGCATAAAAAATAGGAATTGCTAGCAAGCACAGATTCTTGCTTGCCTGCAAAAACATTTTGAAACAATGGTTGTTCTTGACAACCTGATAGTTTGCCCAAGGTTTGCAGATTTGTCCGGTATGACAAAAACAAGAATATGCAAATTGATTCCAACCATCATACACTCCAGAAATAATTAGTAGAATCGTTCCTCGATGGTCACATAAAGAAACATCCATAAATTTGTATACATTAGTGAAGTGATCTTTCGTAACTCCCATGACAGGAAATGTTCTCCCTGCACGCGTAATATTTTAATACATTATACGAAACCCGCCTTCGTGCTCCCATGAAAGTAATAGACCGTGTACATAAAAACACTTGCTAACATCCTACAAGCCAAAGATGGATTTCAAGCAATTGCTTTTTTCGTATGCATAACATTTTGCTTGTGTTCAAACCGTTTTCTTGCCATTCATGAGCATTTCCTACAAGGTCTCCACAACCATACAATAGCAACGTCACGGCGGTGCGAACAACAACAAAGGCCAGATCCGCACGAGTCGAATACGTATGGGAAGAAGCCTCCCATCTTCACAACTCGCCGTCAACGTACATAAATACATTTTGAAAGACGCAACGTGCCTCCAGGATTGAGTTAAATCTTTAACCCCCTTCCTGAAATATTTTCCCCCAATTTTTTTCTTCAGAAATAGTATTTCTTGATTTATCCTCCTTTTGTGCAGCTTTGGTTTGGTCTAAATACGAGCATGGACATGTTTTAAACTCGAATGTCATAATTAAGCCAAAAGCGTTCAAGCTGGATTGAGGAGCTTGAAAAAACCCGAGCAAATTCTTGTCAGAACAGGAAAAGGTTCCTTTTATGCATACGTTTTTTAAGCAATTTCTTTCATATGTTGCATGAGCTTGATTTTGCTTGGCAACCAATTGCTGGTGCTTGAAGCAATTCCTTACAAGCAATTCCTACTTTTTATGCATACGGCCCATTGTCTTGTGAACGTCATGTCATATAGAATTATATCCTTTCGAAACTATTAAGCACAGGTCTTTTCAAGTCTGTTTTCCACTACACCAAGTAGAAATCTTCTTTCAGACACATACCGCGAGGTATGCGCGAATGAAATAGGATTCTCCTTCAAAAGGATACTACAGGGTAATCCAACTTGAATTACCCCCCCCCCCAAAAAAAAAAAAAACAAGAAGAGAATTTTTTTCTTTTACGATGAGATATTTAATTGTCTAACTATATGATAGCATTTTAATGATACTCTGCAGGCTTTTACAAGAGAATCAGAATAGTAGTTTGACGCTCATTCAGTGCTTAGGAGGTGGAGTCGGTCGCGATGCTCCCATTTTGTCCCGTAGTGGTACAAGAGGCATCATGGTTTCGCATTGACTACCAATGGTTTTGGAAGCGAATATTCTTGTATAACTACGGTACGAGTACCGCACTACTCTCACACCTCCCTGCTTTTACTAACATGCCACTTACCTACTGTCCCTACAGCCTTACTACTTCTACTGCTACTACTTCTATTTCCATCACGACTCCTACTATATACATTACGATGACTACACTGCCGTTACATCTACCACACTACGATGAAACCAATACATTATTATTATTTTCCTATACTGCAATCGTCCATATAAGGACGTAATAAAAATTCACAAAAATAAATAAATGAGCTTATACCGCGTCTATCGGTATCTATTCGATAGAAGAGCCTGTGGAAACATATACCAGTATCGGATTTTTCCGAATCCGATAACCACAAAAAATCCTATTATCGTATCTGTCTCCTGAGGTGGTTCTTTCCGGGTTAGTTCCCTCTTTCAGGGCTGTGGAAACATGCCGGGGTCAATATTCCGATACAGCTGATGTGAGATTTCCTTCGCCAGGGTTGTGGTGCTTCATCTGACAGTGCCAAACTAGACTGCAAAAACACCATCCAAAACGCAATTGAATGCATCACCCGGCAAAATCGTACCAGCCGCCATGACGGATGTTTATTTACCCATAATGCACTAAGCCAACTTTCCAGACATCCGGTCACAACTGCATACAGGCGTAGAATCTGATAATAACTGATTATACACTTTCTGTGGAAACATGCCGGGTCTACGTTAGGGCGGTATTCAATTCCGAATTTACAAAATTCCGGGTGTATCGGATTCTCTGTGGAAACACGCCGTATGATACCACAACATGAGTTTGGAGGAGTCGAATTGGGTAATAATGATAAGTTACGATTTATGTAGTGCCTATATGATATACATAATCTCTAAGCATTTCACACTATAATTGCCCAAGTTATCAGATGCTTGTAGGTCTATAAGACACCCGCTCATTCCTACAGAAGATCAGATAAGGCTTGGCAGCCTCAATAGGCGCACTCATTCCATTCCTACCGGATACCCATATTTTACATTTTACATTTATTTTAACTGTTCATAAAAGTTGTATGCATTGAATTTTTATTTTATTCTGCAAAAAAGTCTTTGACTGGACAAGGGTTTTTGTCATTTTTCTCTGTGAAAAAAAATATGATAAATGGAAGTGCAAATAATTATGCAGAAGAACGGAAAAGTTTCTGATACCACAATTACCCACGACAAAGTTTGGAAGGGCCGAATTGAGTACGGAGTGCGGAGACATACCTATCAACCGCACAGAAGTCGAATTGTGATTATTTTTGCATTTTTTCTAATTTTTATTATATGTTTGATGTTTCTATCTTCGTATATTTTAGGTTTATTCCAACTTGTCACCCAAAAGGCATATATTAAAATCTGTTTGTATTCGCGACCTCTTTGAAAATATGCACACAACCTTTTGATTGAACAAGGGCTGTTTTCCGTGCATAGAATATGATAAATAGACAAGACAAATAATTATGGAAATTTCGTCATAAGGGCATCACGACAGTTAAAACATCACGGTATCAAAAACATAAATTAACAAAGAATATCAATTTAAAAGCGAGCTTCAGATAATTGTTAGCTTTTCCACATAGGTATGAAGTAAATGTTTTATCACATTTTGTCACAATTGTTATGTTCTTTTTTATTCTTTTCTCTAAAATCGTCTATTTGTTATTAGATTACAGCTTGGACCTCCTTTGGACTGTATATCTTCGTGTTCGTCATTTCTATAGTTTTTCTGATATTGCAGCTGGGAACACAACCGCAAGAGCCCCTACTAACGTAGAGTATTCGTTTGAAGGCAACTTTGCAAAAGCGTAGTTTACAAGTCTCAATATATGCTTAATGGCCGTTTGTTGGCGTTTTGTATGCATAAAATCGTATAGTCTAGGCGATCGGTGCAAAATATGGCTAAAATTGTTCAGTTAATGATAAAAGCATGAAATTTGGCACAACTATATTTGGGCCTATACTGATTATTTTCAAAGGTGGAGCCAACGGATACGGCATGTTTCCTAGCAACGGTTGCTAAGAAACTTATTGACCCTAGCAACGAGCCATTTAAGCATATCTTATCCATTA
>JZLH01S0065397.1:2520-17536 GCA_001188425.1 Eucidaris tribuloides | reverse complement strand
GCTTATGGCGTTTCCCTTTTCCATATTAATTGAAACGTTAATTCACTGAAATGACGTATACATGTAAATCTTAATTCCTTATGATACCAATAATTATAATAATGTAATCGTTAATGTGTAACAATTTGGAATTTGCTTTGTATGTATATCTGAAATTTTGTTATGTATATATATGGAATAAATAAATACTCAAATACTCAAATACTCAAATCAAGCACTGTAATTTTTAATGATAAAATCTATATTTGTAGCAGAATTTTCATATTTATTACGTAAATGTTGGTATTATTTATTTTGCATGTACATGTACATGTAACAAACTACAGTTCATAGGAATCAGCGCCAAATAAGACGTAACCGTTCTTTCTTGCCGATTCCTCATTCTCATATATTTTGTATGTATAATTATCTTGTGTAATTTTTATTGTTGTCTTTCATTGTGGTAACGTTTCATATTTGTTCTATGTGTCTTTTTTATATGATGAATGAAATAAATAAAATTGAATTAAAATTGAATAAAAAATTATATCCTTATGTTATATACCCCAAATTACCCTCAAATATCAAAATAATGAAAATGTCGCCCTCTCTAGCTTAGATTACAAGTGTGACTAATTTAGAGTAGAGGTCACTGAACCATACCCCCAACAGAAGACTTCAGAGCACTTTCTCTTTGGACCATCAGTGCTTAATAAAACCATCAAGCATGTCAGATGGCAATGGCGAGATGCTCTTCTTAAAAATATGTTTCTTCTCATCTCTTGTGTACAGGTACGTACCGCTTTGATTATATTTTATTGATATGATTATTATTGATGTGTAAAGTAAGGATTGTAAGTTGTCTAAAAGTATTTTAGACTAAAGAAACCTGGATATAACATTAGAAGTTAACAAATATTGGATGTACTTTGGTATGATTATTAGATTGTTATATTGCATTTCGATACTAACCCATATAAGTACTTGGATTGTTATGATATGAAAATATTTTGTAAAGTGCCAATGAGGATAAAGGAATTTTGGACACACGACTCGTACATAAAATGACAGAGAGTCAGTCAAATTAAATACTGTTCTGGCCAAATCAGTAGGACCCCGCTGCTGACAGGCGACAGTATTTCAAAGGGGCTTGGCTTTATCCAAACTGGTCACTAGTAGTTAATACTAAACTAACACATATTTTACGCTATATAATAAGTAAAGTGAATAATTACACCGATAATTGCTATTAGAACGAAAAGTCTATGCCAGTCAAAGAAAGTATCAATTGGAAAGATAGACCATTTTTATTAATTGTAAAGGGGATATTTTCTCTCATGATTATATATTTTTACCATGACAACTATTTGAATTAAGTATGAAAATTAGTGAACATACTTCCTGAAAGTTAGTTGTATATGTAATAGAATTGTGAATATGGATGTCATGAAGTTTAATAATACTGATAGTACATGTTATAGCATTATTCTCCTTTAGCCAAATATAAAAGTGTATATTTTCAGAATCAGTGCATGTACAGTACAGGAGAAATGACCGTGGGCGTTGTCCCAGAAACAAACGTTAGCTGAAACCATGTGCTGCACAGTAAAATTCCTTTGTTTTAGAAGTAGAAGTGCTAGACAAAAGAGTGTTTAACCACAGACGAATGTGTGGTTGGGCGCAAGACGCTATAGTCTAGTGGGTAGAGGGGGGTCCCGTGCACCCCCCTGAAATATACTTCTAGTCTATGTCATTATATCGGGAAAAATGTGTAGAAAATGATTAGCTATGTTGCCAAAGTCAAAAAATGTCCCACGTATCATTTTTATTCAAATTTATGCAAATAAGTGTTCTGTTACATAAAAATACTAATTTCACTATATCTCGAGAAATATCGCTGATGATCAAATAAATAAGGTGTCTAACCCCATGTTTTCATGGTCACAGATGATGATAAGACAATTACAAAGGTGATCAGATGTCTCCGTGATGTCATAATATGCAAATTAGGGCTAAAAATAAGGAAAATGACCATTTTAAGCAGTCATTTTGGGTAATTTTCCGCATAACATCACCTATCAACTAAGTGGAGCTTTGTTTTGTGGACCAATAATGGTAAAAGATATCCCCCTGATTGTACTACAACATACCATTAATATGCTAAACACAAAACAAATGCTAGCCATTATGCTAATGAATACCATCATAAGCTACAACATATTTTATCAGATTGCTTAGCATGGTAACTAGAGAAATACCGCTGATGATCAGATAAACAAGGTGCCTATAACCCCATGTTTTCATCGTTATAGATGATGATAAGACAATTACAAAGGAGATCAGATGTATCCATGATGTCATGATATTTAAATTAGGGCCAAATATAAGGAAAATGCCTGTTTTAAGCAGTCATTTTGGGCAATTTTCCACATAACATCACAAATCAACTGAGTGGAGCTTTGTTTTGTGGACCAATAATTATTAAAAAATCCCCCTTATAATACTACATACCATTAACAAGTTCAAAACAAAACAGATGCTGGCCATTATGCTAATGAATACCATCATTAGCTTCAACATATTCTATCAGATTGCTTATTATAGTAACTAGAGAAATACCACTGATAATTAAATAAATAAGGTGTCTAACCAGATGTTTTCATGATCATAGATGATGATAGGATAATTACAAATGTGATAAGATATCTCCGTCATGTCATTATAACGCAAATTAGAGTCAAAATAAGCAAAATGACCATTTTGAGCATACATTTGGGCAATTTTCCACATATCATCACAAATCAACTAAGTGGAGCTTTGTTTTGTTCGCCAATAAATCATATCCCCCTTATTAAATTGCAACATACCACTAACATGATGAAATCAAAACAGATGCTGACCATTACGGTAGTGAATACCATCATTAGCTACATGTACACCATATTTTATCAGATAGCTTATCATAATACCTACATAAATACCGCTGATAATCAAATAAATAAGGTGTCTAACTCCATGTTTTTAGGGTCGTAGATCATGATAAAACAATTAAAATGGTGATCAGATATATCTGTGATGTCATGATATACAAATTATTGTCAATATTTGTGAAACAAAATATTATCAGAGAATGTCAGAGCCACTATTCCAAAAACAAAAACTAAAACCACCATCTGAATTGCCTAAGATGTATTTTTTTACGAACAGGGATAATGAAAAAGACACTCATAATTATGTCACTTGCTTTTATCAGTGCAAGGAGTTTCAGTACGTATGCAATGTAGCGATACAAACAAAATAATAAGATACTTTTGGGGGCACAACTTAGCTCATAATCAACAGTATTACACATAAATGCTAACTATGTTTTAGCAAGGAAAATCAAATACATTGCTCATGATTTCATTGAACATATTACAATTTTGTATGTGAATTAATTAACAGTATGCAAATTAGGCTATCAGAAAATGAGATATCCAATATTCCAGAAACTATACAAGGACGTCTACCCACATATTATGAGAGTGAATGTATTTGTACGTAAGTGATTACATGTTACTAACATTACATGAAACATTTCTTAGCACAAACAAATAACAATCAGGGATACAGAAAAGCGGGTTTAGTTTGACTAATGTTCCATATTGTATTTTATGTCTGTAGAACACATATGTTTTTACTTTTCAGACGTCAAGGTCAACGTTATTTATTTACAGCCTCTTTCACACATCAGTTGACAGTATTGGTGTCATTCTTGTGATTTCAATCGTCACTCATCTTCCTCGCTGTCAGTGAGATCATCTGCGTCAAATTCGACTTCTTCTTCCTGATCTTGGCTGTCCACTTCTTTGTAATAGCCAGAATCCAGTAGATCAATTAAAGAGACAGGAAGGACAGGACCACACGACCACACAGGTTCTAACACTCCTTCATCTGTCAGCATCCATCCTTGTCCTTCACTGTAGGGTTTGGGTTTTTCCACGAATGGTTCATTTGCTCGCTTGTACAGTGCAACACGGTGGTTAACACGCTGGATGTGTGGCTTCAGTGCGGAATAGCAAGGAGGAAGACGAGCCAGATCCACTGTGGATTTTGTTGTTAGCTTTTTGTCTTCTCCTACCATTTTCCGGAGTAACTTGGCACGGATGTGGTCTACGGAAGTCTCACGACTCTGTCCATACATTAAGCAGGTAAACCTCTCCAACTGCTGCAGCACATGTTGTTTGACATTCCAGTCATCCCCGAGTTGCTGAAAGGCCTTCTGATATTTTGGGTTTTTCTCCAACTTTTTCAATGGACCCACCTTCCCCTTGCCTTTGAAGGAACTGGTGCAGTCCTCTCCGGTGAATACGTAGTATCCAAGAAGAGAAGTGCAGTAAGCTGTTCCATAGGATTCTGCAAGTTCAGAGAGATTAATCAGCTGGCGATGTTTCCCTGATCCTGTATCTAGGTATATCCTGAGCTTGATATTGGGAGCGTGGTAAAGGAGAATTACCAAAATGTCTGTGTCGGGTGTTCGGACCACAGCATTCTTGTAGCCTAACGAAGCGGCATAATGAAGGTACAGTACCACCCTTGTATCTGTCTCCTCCTGAGAGCTGTAGAGAGATGGAAGTTCACGCACTTCAACCTGAGGGTATGAGAAATATGAGCATTGTTAAGAGCAGTTTCATATGAAAAAAATGGCACATATTTCCATCATATTAACACTGTAAAAGTTAGGTATCAGATAATTATCGGGATAACTTTTAAACTCACGTTTCCATTTGATGAAATGAGTTGATGGGCTTTCCCCTCCACTATCAGCACCGCCATTTCTGTTGCTTCCAGCCTAGACGCAGCTTGTTGACTACTCCATACTTGCAGCAGAAGTTGACAGAGCTGCTTTTTATTGTCATCATTTGAAAGGAAAGTCTTGTAGTTGTATGGAGCTCTGGTTGCTGGGCCGGATACGATCATCTTGTCTGAGCTGCCACGTCGCAACCTCTCCTGAGCTTTGATCGATTCTGGATGGTAGCTGTCTGTTGAGAACAAGAAGCGTTTCTTGGCGACCATCTGATTCAGGACTTGTAGACATATCTACAAAAATACAAACATAAATACATAAAACAAAGTGTAGATGGCAGCGCCGTTGACGAAGTAGACAACTTCAAGTAATGTGGATCATGGGTGAAATCCACAGAACAAGACATCAAAGCCAGGAAAGCCTTTGCATGGAAGACGTGTAACAAATGAACAAAAAATATGGAAGTCTGACGTCTCAAGGAATCTTAAAGTGAAGCTTTTCCAAGCCACTGTGGAAAGCGTATTGTACAACAGTACAACATGTGAGTTCTATAATGGGGATATATCCCACCTCACATCCAAATTCACGTCATCTGCCAACCAACTTATGGAAAAGATCAATTGGACGACCCAAGAAAACATACGTTGAGAAGACTATGCCACCAATTAAATGGAAAAGATAGTGCTAGACAGATGTCCTTGAAGAGCCATCATCAATGCTCGACAGCAAGAGTCGACGGAGTGAGTGACTGTCTGAGTACTGAGTGAGACATACCTCACCCCACGTTGGAGGTAGGTTGTTTAGAACGTGGAGCAGCGCCATGCCGTCCTGAATGAACAGCGAATCCTCCGGATATGGTACTTTCTCTTCTGGAGTAGAATCTTCCAGGAGATAGTGCAAGATGGCAGCCTTGTTTGTCTTGGAGAAAAAACCATCTGGTGTCCCGAGGCTAGGTGGCACAGGCATCAGACAGTACGTCATGAGTTCTTCCAAGTCTAATGGCTCATCTTGATTCTGAGACTTGACTAAAAGTAGGAAAGCAAGGTTGCTTTGCTCTTGATACTGGATGACCTGAAAAGAAATGTAGGGGAATGCTATTAACAGTTAAATTTGGATTCAAACATATCGATGCCATTTCAAGGGAAGTGATATCTTGATGTCTTGATCATAGTACAAACTAATTACCTTTCCTTGTGATGACGTAAGGGTAACCTTTTTGTTGGAAGCCTCCATGGTCTTCAATTTCTTTCGCTTGATAGGGTCAAAGAAGCTTTCGGCCTGTCCACCCTCTAAACGTCTGATAAAATCAGCTTTAGCTGCCTTGCCTTCACTTTCTGCTTGAAGCACATCCCTTTCAACATCGATGGGAACAGGGGCACCTGAAGCAAGGGAGTAGAGTCTGTCCTTCTCTGCGATTGCAAACGGATTTGTGAAGTTTTTGATAGCGGTGATAACACGCTGAACGGCTTCCTCGCTCTTCTTAACCTCAGCCTTCTCCAAGTCGCGATGTCTGCCTGCCTTTGGGCAATCTGGATCAGCAATGAGATCAACCATTTCAAGGGTCTTTTGGTAAAACTGAGCCCGTGCAGAGGTTGTACGGCACCACTTCTGGTATGCTCCAAATTTGGTGTATAGTCCAGTGAACCCACCTGTAAATTATGAAACCAGTAAATGTAATTGTGTGTCACTCATTTATACACTAGGGTGTTTCAGTCTGTGTCATGTGTGTTTATGTCGGGGTGTGTGTGTGTGTGTGTGTGTGTGTGTCTGTCAGTGTATGTGTGGATATGTTATTTGTGTGTAAGGTGAGAGTATAATATATGTAAAAATTTTATGTGGTTGTATATCGTTTCATAAAATTTAAGAGATAAAATGATAATGAACTGTAGTTATATCTTGTATATATTTCTAAATTTCAAATATCTGTAAGTTGTGGTATAATATGAAATGAATATTGTGCTTATAATATGAATGAAATGCAATGAAATGAAGAATAAATGAAATGAAATGAATCATAAAGAATAAAAATTCAAGTGAATTAAAGTCAAATATTCATACTTTAGTGTTACTGAATAGCTGAGGATTTACCTGACGATTTGGCAAAGCGCATGAACGTTTCTTCCATTGTCTTATCAACTGCGCTAAGTGCACCGGGAATCATCGAACGGGCAACAGCAATTGCTCCTTTGGTAAGCAGGTCCTTTGCTCCTGGGTGTATCTTTTCCATATTCGTCAAGTAGACCTCCAGCCAGACTAGATATCTTTTTTTATAGTACAGAAAGAGAAGTACAAATAAGGTCAAAGAATGCATCATTTCTCAGAAATGTACCCTGTTTATGCCCCCCTCCTCCCCCTTTTCTGTATAAAATTTTCAGTGTATTCAAACGGGATAAACATAGCGCAATTACACCAACCTTGAGTAATTGTGTCCATCGTATGCAAAGAAGAGCTCTGACATATCTCCATTACATTTGTGAAAGAGCTGTAGATTGTTGGTCTTAACGGAGAAGAGCAGCATGAAGACAAGATGACAGTGGAAGATGAAGGACATCCAGAACGCAGCTGTCTTCCCCAGATGGCCCTTCAGCACCCTTTACTCAAAGGCATGAAACTCCTTTATGAGAGATTGAGTAGAAGGGTCTTTGAGTGCTTCCTCAAGATTCTCTCTGTTGCAGTGCTGGGTCATGTTCAGAAGCACAGCAGGATCAGTGATGGAGATGTTGTTTTCCTCAGTAAATTGTTCTATCAGGAGCCTTTCCATTGCCTCGCACATGGCTTTCAGGCAGAAGAGGGACTTGGCGTATGCTTTTCCATTGAGAACGCCTTTAAGGGACCCACTTGTTACTAGCTGCGCCTCTAGCAAAATCTCTGCATAACCAGAACCACTCATCTTGTGTCCTGTGAGCATCCCGAGATAGTTCATTGATGTGTGAAACGGTCCAATCATAACTACATGATTGGCAAATGCATCTGGCCACCGCCAGATAATTGGTAGTGCTTTCATACAAACACCCAAATCGAATGTATTTATGACCCATTTCTGACCCACTTCATCTGTGGCTTCTTCAGAGCGCTTTAGTATTTCACAAACAACGGCATTGTCAGTGATTGGTTGATGTATAGGTGTGAAGTACTCCACTGTTGATTTCCTAGGTGGGAAAGACCCAGTAGCAGAGATGAAGCCCCCTAATCCAGGCACAGGCTGTTTTCCACTGCTACCGATAAATCTGCTTAAGAGCCATAAGTAGTACTCTTGTATTTTGCTACCATAGACAGCATCATTCTCTGACGGTGGAGTGAATACTGAGCCATCTGGAAACTTCGGACCAACGCGAGTGAAGTGCATGGGCGGAAGACATTCCGGTGTGTCAACTTTCAAACTACGTTGACATTCTGACTTTTGAATGATAGGCAGCTTCCGGTTTTTCATGTGGCTTTCTGAATCGGATGTTACCTCCTGAATCATGATCCCTCCTGCGCTATTGACTATGTTGCTGCCATGTACACTTGTTGTCATTTTGTTCAAGTTGTCCCATTCACAGTGGAATACGGCGTTGCCCTCTCCCGTCATAATTTGAGGCGTCAAATGTGTTGATACTTGATTCAAAGCTTGAGTCAAGGCGGTTTCTAACTCTAAACCAAAGTCATAGCTCTCAGAGTGACCAAGCCTGTGCAGTATCATGGTAAATTGCTTGCTTCGGAACAAATGTCGAGCAGTTACACAGAGAAGCACATGCTTTGGTAGTTTCCACTGTCCCCCAGACACTGCGCGGCATACGTCTTGTCCAATGGATGACACAACACGTTTCACCTTTGAACATACTTCCGATCCTTCTTTGCCAGTTATTAGAGTCTCGAGGAATCGAAGAAGGTTAGCAGGGAGGAATTCTTCGCAATTGAGCTTCATGTCATCTGCAGTTGGCGGCCATGGAAGATCTTTAGACTTATTGAAAGCCTGTAGGATATCGCGATGAAGAAGAAGAGCAGTTGCTTGATATGTGTCCTCACTTCCAATGGTGTAAGCTTGTGCGATGGCATTAGAAAGAGTTAGTTTTGAGCTGTACACAAGCCAAAATGAAATTACATCACAATTGTCGTGATTCACCTTTGTGAAGGAGACATGATCATTGATTGGATTCTTCTGTAGGCGTTTCAGAAGTTTCTCAGAACGATAGTTAGAGTTCTCATACCCATTGTTCTTCAACTCGTCGATAAATAGCAAACGCAACAATGATAGCTGTAATATCTCATTGTTTTGGACAACATGAGACTGAATATACGCCAAGACGGTATCGAATGCTTTCTCGTAGGCAGCTGACATGCGAGTCTGCTCGGTCTTATTCATATCTTCAACTTTATGAAGTCTTCGCTCATAGTTTGCAAATGCTGTGCGAAAAGCTATCAAGCAAGAGCGGTGATGTTTGGCCTTAAGAGATCCACGTCTTTCACTCGTCGATGAAGATGGACTAGACCCATTTTCTCCGCTCGTGATTCAATTTGTTCCCACGTATTATCTTTGTTTTTAAAGGATGAGAAGAATTTGGGTCGCTCAGTTTTTTGGTTTCCTAGTTTAATCTCTACTTTGTCACAAAAAATGCACTCTGGTGGGAAGATTTGTCCTCCGGAAGACAGTCTTCTAGGGGAATGATGTCGATGCAAAACAGACGCTTCCTGATCTGTACTACTATCTCCCAGCCGATTGAGTTTAGAAGTGAAGTACAAATAACATTGACGATGATACCCAATACTGTCACAATCTGTCGGCAGGGTTGCAGGAATTCTATCACATACTGATTGCATGCGATATGGGGAGTCATGAGATTGACGAAGACGTCGGTCTCGGATACTGTGGAGCTGTTGTAATTTTTCTTGTGCAGTTCCTCTGACGTTATTGAGTGGTGTAAATCTGCCATGGTCACATATGGACGGAACATGAAGAATACACGTGACAACAGAATCCGTCTGTCCCCGTTTTCTTTTCGGCATGATGACAACGCAAGTCTATCATTACCCGCTTGAGTTTATTTAATATCAAAAGATATGTAGCCCTCTTATGATATTTTCCGTTAAAGGGTCTTAAAACTCTTCCTCAACCTGTGAATCTTTGATTTATACGACCTGTACTCAGCGTCAGCCTAAGCCAAGTGATACGCATCTTGCATTAAAGCAATGTAAATAATGTTTGCTCTGTCTAGTTTCTATTTTGTTCAACATCATTTTTATAGTATGTGAACAATAGACCAGTTTCATATATGCAGATTGTGGCCAGACGTAGCAACAACTAATGTATGCAAGTTGCATTTACGGTATTAAAATGTATTCATAAAAACAGGTGAAAGAAATATCTCATCACTAGGTTTCAGAAGAGAAAACATCCATAAATTTAAATTCATTCTGAAAAATGTCTATTGAAAAAATATGTAACAGAAATGTTTGAGAGGAGAGACAACCTTAATTACAATTCTTTCCTCAAGAATTTGTAATTTGCATGTCAATGTGTTAGCGGTATGTGAGCTAAGATTATCAATTCCTTTTTAACCAACGTAACCGTAACAACATGAGACTGCGCATTCGTTTGTACTTTGTCGTGAAATAGTTGTTATTTTATGTGATCTACGTGATGATGGCATTAATTAACATAATGTTAATTGCAAACATGTTTCATATTATGCAATGGCATGTTGTAGTTAGGGAATATTTTCATTATTGTTGATCCACTACTGTAAACAAGGCTCCATTTCCTCAAACTCTTATGTTTTCTGGAAAATTGTCACACTGCATGCTTGAAATGGACATTTTAGTGATTTTTTACCCTAATTTGCATATTTATGATATCACAGAGATATCTGATGACCATTACAATTGTTCTGTCATGATCTACGACCCTAAAAACGTGGAGTTAGACACCTTATTTAATTAATTATCAGTGGTATTTCTCTAGTTACTATGCTAAGCAATCTGACGATATATTGTAGCTTATGGTGGTATTCATTAGCATAATGGCTAGCATTTGTTTTGTTTTTAGCATATTAACGGTATGTTGTAGTATAGTCAGGGGGATATCTTTTACCATTATTGGTCCACAAAACAAAGCTCCACTTAGTTGATAGGTGATGTTATGCGAAAAATTGCCCAAAATGACTGCTTAAAATGGGCGTTTTCCTTATTTTTAGCCCTAATTTGCATATTATGACATCACGGAGACATCTGATCACCTTTGTAATTGTCTTATCATCATCTGTGACCATGAAAACATGGGGTTAGACACCTCATTTATTTGATCATCAGCGATATTTCTCGAGATATAGTGAAATTAGTATTTTTATGTAACAGAACACTTATTTGCATAAATTTGAATAAAAATGATACGTGGGACATTTTTTGACTTTGGCAACATAGCTAATCATTTTCTACACATTTTTCCCGATATAATGACATAGACTAGAAGTATATTTCAGGGGGGTGCACGGGACCCCCCTCTACCCACTAGACTACTACACCCACACCCACAGTTGATTAGTCGGAAAAGGGCTAGTCTTCACACACATTGACACGTTCAACTTGTACTTTCATTTTGGGTTAAATACTAGTAGTATCTCACTATTGCGGGGCAAAGTATAATGAGTCGAACAGTTTGAGGTACAGACACATGACTGTATGAATGAGTCATTGCACTGAACTTGCTCCCATGAGAGCGCAAAGCAGTTCTGCATAGTACGAGCCTAGTCCCTAGTGCTAAACCTTATGAGTCGCAGTGTTTTCACAACCGGATAATAGATAAAGAGTTTTGATGTTTAGAGAGAATTCCTAAGTTTTGTATTTTTTGTTTTGTTAAAAAGACTGTCAATCAGGGTTTGCCAGCGAATACAAACGGCACAAACCAGACAGGACCAAAATCGGGTTTATGCACAATAGGAGCAGATTACTTCGTAATTAGGGGTAATCATCAGAAACGTTAAGTGAGTATTAGGTAATAAACAGTTAGAGGTCTATTCAAATCCTAATACGCCGAGTAAACAGAATACTAGAAGTGATATAATAGGTTGTATCAATACATTTCTCTGACACTCCTGCCAGACAGAAGAAGCGACCGAGGACAAAACCATAACGAGTTCTTAATCCGAAAAGCGAAAGTACACTGTTAATGCAAACACTCACTAATAGTCACCGTATAGTAAAATACCACACATGGAAAGTTATTTTAAAGATTGTAATCACTTTAGTTTAATTCAGGTCTTAAGTGAGATTTGATGAGTTATGTACAAACAGAAGTTTGTGTGTAGTATTATAACTAATTCTTTATATGTATAGTTGACACTTATTGTTGTTAATTGGATAAATAAGAGTAGGTCTGAATAATAGACTAGCCGTTAGAGGAATGCAAGCACGAGCAGCACTATAGTCCCCTGAGTGTTGTAATAGTCTGGCTGAGAGAGCAATGACATAAATTACTACTACCAGCCGATGTTATTATGGCACAAGGATATAATGTTGATTTCTCTCACTCCAATGAATGATTTTAGGACAGTTTCTAGAAATAATTTCAGGAGTCAAAACATTGTTTACTTTTTGTAGTATAGATGCGAGTATGTATACCGAGTATAGTCAACCGGTTAAAGACATTTAGTCATCACTACAGAAAGCGAAAGATGGAAAAGAGAATATTATTTAAAGTGAATTTATGTCAATTGTTATTTAGAATTAAAGGGGATGAACAAGTTAATTCATGTGTAGTACATCGAAATACTCAACTTAAATATAGACAGAGATAAGGTTTGAGTAAGGGTAAAATAAACATATAATGTTGTTTAAAGGAAATAGTTACGAAGTCAGATGCTTACAGTATAAAGGATAGAGTATTAAGATAGAAACAGATCACATGTATATGAGTATACAATTAGAAATAACAAGATATTTATTGGTAGTAATGTTAAACCAACTGGTTATTAATATAGTTATTTCCATCTACTTATATTGTATATCATTTGCATGCTTATGTTATGTTATTAATTGGTACAAGTTTTATAATCAGTGCTTAATAAAACCATCAAGCATGTCAGATGGCAATGGCGAGATGCTCTTCTTAAAAATACGTTTCTTCTCATCTCTTGTGTACAGTTAATTGTCCTGGACCCGTAACATAAATTTGGCGACCCTGCCAGGACCAAAACATGAGGGAAGACGAAACCATCGATTACATTTAGAGAAAGAGTGAGAGCTGGCGTCCGGACACCTGTGGGATACTTAAGTCAAGAGAGAGTAGTACTTCAAGGCACGATGACAGACGTACAAGGCTCAGAATTGGGAGGGGGTGTCCCTGTCCCTAACACCAGCACCCCAGAACCGGCACCTGCAATGGTCGATACGGCCCAGTTGGTAAGGGCACTGGGGAAGAAAGAATTAAAAATTCACGGGCAAATTGGTAACCCCGGCCAAGGCGATAAATTGAGCTTCCAGAGCATAGCAAGACAAATCGAGGAGGCACTAAGGAAGGGGTACACAGAGCCAGATGTTGTAAATGCAGTGATTCGGGCGGTCAGTCATGGGATGCCCCTGAAGAGCTACCTTGAAAGCCGTGTGGATCTGACCCTACCAAAATTACGTCGAATCCTGAGATGCCATTATCGGGAGAAGGACGCCATCACAGCGTATCAAGAGTTGGCATCAGCAGGACAAAACAGAAAAGAGACACCCCAGGAGTTCATTATTAGGGTAATGAACATTCGACAAAAGGTGGTGTTTGCGTCCCAGGAGTACAACTCTGCTCTCATGTATGACGCCGACACCATCAGACGCACCTTTCTTCAAACCCTCCATACCGGACTTGATGCCAATGTCAGAACAGAGATGCGCAAGACACTGGAGGACATCACAGCATCAGACGAGGACCTGCTAGAAGCCGTAAATCAGGCTACCCTTTTAGCATCTAACGCGGAAGACAAATTTCAAGCGCAGACGGTTTCGGTGAGAAGTGCAGAAGCAGCAGCCCCGAAAACAGAATTAGAGGTACTCACACAGGGTCTGGCATCCCTTCAGGCAACGGTGGCTTCTCTACAGGAGACCATCACTCAAAACAGAGCAGGAGCAACCCAACAACGACCTCTGCGACGGCCCCCGAGGGAACGCGGTTGTAAAACATGCCAGGAGGCAGGGAAGGGGACTGACTGCCCCCACTGTTATAAATGTGGTGGAGAAAACCACATTGCCAGAGGATGCAAGGCCAAGACATCGGGAAACGAGAGACAGGTCATCGGGAGGGACGGACGGTAACCTGGGATGAGTATATTTCGCCCCAATCAAACCACTTAACACCAAAACAACGGAATAAATTGATCAAACTAGTTGGCCAGAAATGTCTTGTAAAATGTAAGGTCGAGGGGAAGGAGACAATCGCTCTTTGGAACACAGGCTCTCAGGTGTCTATAGTATCAGCGGATTGGTTAAAGGAAAATTTCCCAGATATGCCCTTGCGAGATGTTAATGATCTTCTAGCCCCCAACTTGAAATTGTCTGCCGCCAATGGTTCCCTTATCCCTTACGATGGCTGGATAGAAGTTGATGTTCAATTCCCAGGAGTAGGTGTAGGTATCCCTCAACAGTTGTCTGTTCCTATCCTTGTAACGTCTGCCAAGCTGAAGGAGCCCATGATAGGTTATAATGTTATATCCGAAGTGGTGCAAAATATGACCCCCTCACAAGAATCTGCTTTCCAAGCCATTTTTGTTAATCTTAAACCAGAGAAGGTAGCAGCCGTAATCAATTTTCTCCAGACAGTGGACCCAACTGACTTTTGCGAAGTGAGGATTGGAAAGAAAGACATAAGGATCCCCGCCAAGCAAAGTATTATGGTACCCTGTAGGGCTCATACTGCAGCAACAACAGAAATGACAGGGTTGATGGAACCGACACCGCAGACAAGCTGGCCTGATGGAATCCAAGTAGAGGAACAAGTAGTAAGCATTCCCGGAACCTCATCCTGTCGACTAATGATACATGTAGCTAACACTAGTGATAAGGAGGTGAAGTTGGGAGGACGGACTATTCTAGGACAGCTCCAGTTGGTACGATCCATCATCCCAGGAAAGTTGCAGGATGACCACATGACCAAAGGCGGTAAAGATAATGCTCAACATGACCCTTCTCTAGCACAGGTACACACCGTGACTACCAATACCAAAACAACCGAGAAATGGACACCACCAGTAGATATTTCTCATCTTTCTCCTGAACAACAATCAATAGTAACCCGTA
>JZLH01S0065379.1:0-11411 GCA_001188425.1 Eucidaris tribuloides | reverse complement strand
AAAAAAAACATCACTCTGCCTCAAAAGTAGGTAAGATACAATCATGTAGCTGAGATTTTTGTAACTGGAAATATTGTTAAGCGATGCCTTTAAAGAGGCAGGGCAGGAGGTTAGCTAGGATGGAAGTTTTGATAAAGCATGTTAACCAAGATGAGAGGAGTGATTGTTGATACAAAGTCTGTCCCATATCCGTCTCTCAACATCCCTCTATTACATGAAGAACATTGAACCTGGACGGGGACGTGTTATGTTCACCTTTTTGACACATAGAGTCATTCCAATTACAGACATGTCCTAATAACCGTGACTGCCTGCCTGATTAGTTAATCTTCACTATCAGGGTTCGCAACATGTACTCATTGATTGACAAAGCATGTTCAAAGACATGAAGGCCTAGGCGCATTCATTTTTACAAAGGAGACTTAAGATAGAGCTCATGGTTCCTAGATCAGGCAATATGTAAGAATATTTGGTTTAAGATTTTATTTTAAAAGTTTGTGTCAAATTTTGTGTCAAAATTGTGTTAATTATGTAAATTATAACAATTTTTGTGTTAAAATTCTTTTCATTAAAAAATTCATAGATGATGAATATAAATTTCAAACAAAACTTCTTAGATGATGAATCATAATCTAAGAATTGTTGTTTCATCATCTAAGAATTAAGAGACACAGAATACTTTATGACATGAGTTATAGGCTATGTGACCACAATTTCGTACAGTTTCCTGTGATGCAATTTATGTCATTGCATCAAATTGTTTTGAAAAGATTAAAATTGTTGGTGTTCATTATCAATGCATATCTTGTAAGCATAGTTCCATACTTAAAAAAAAAATGCTCAATTTAGCAAGCAAAATCTCCTATTCTGGTTGCCCGATTGATGGAGACATTAAACTCATAAAACTTTATTCGGGTAGGTAAAATTTGTGGCCATAAGAGACTAAGAGTTCAAAAAATCATTTGGAGTAGAATTCTGAAATTGTTGGTTTTGAAATGAAATAATAACAAGGTTGTCATTTTATCTCCCGTTTTATGCAGTCGTCATGTCAATCAAACAACTTCTAAGAATTAAAACTGTGGTGGTTTTGACAATATTGATTTTCTGTGTGGATTGTGGATGATTAAAAACCACATATTTCTGTCATTTCTGTCATGTTTAATATCAAAGCTTGCTGTAGATTGGATTTTGATATAAGGTGGATAAATTAAGTTCTCAGGGAGCTAAAATGTCATCTAATTAAATGACAGATTTCAGTCTTTCCCCGTGGTCATGACAATATTATGAAGAGTGCCAATTTTTTTTAAATAGGAAAGGTTGGAAAAAAATGATCAAGTCAGAGTTTTGATTATAACACAAGAGGTGCAATTGATTAGAAATGTGCGTATTTCCCCCTGGAGCATGAAGCAGGTAAAACACTTATACATTGAAAACTTTATTCATCCATGCCGTCAGAGAGTTATTATCTTGATGTAAGATGTGATATCACATAGTTTTTCTTTCTTTATAAGTTTATTAAAAAGTGAGTGGGATATGTTTGATGTCGACTAAAGAATGCATACCGGACTTCTCATGTTTTCCGCTGCCTGCAATGTCTGTAAATGACAAATATTGTTTGTCAGTTCTAAATCCCTTCAGATGTCCATGATAAAGATTTCAGCCAATCATCCCCAAAAGCAGGTTTTATAGAAACTTGCACCTTATCTTGTCCATAACACATGTTATCAGAAGTTGTAACAATATCAGTCAACATCATCAGATATCAAATCTGATATCAGATCAATTACAGAGTTGCATTCAAAGTTCACCTGTCAGTAAAAAGCAAACTGTATTTATTTCAAATCCCGACTGACCAATTGATAGTCAGAAAACTTAAACTATTGTGATATTGTGCTTATCTTAAGTTTTATGGACATTTGATAGTGCATAACTATTCACAAATAGGAATAATGTAGGTGCATGGAAATGAAATACCAGTGTTATTCGCACAATGTACAGAATCAGAAGCTATTTCTCAAATTCAGCTTTAAAACTTCTTGAATCTTGGTTTGGCCCTATGAGTATGATGTGCGATAGGGAATTATGTTAGTCTCGTGTTCAGTTTTGTATTATTGTGTTGATAAACTATTATATGTTGAACTCATTTCAAGCCCCTAACCACAATGCTAATCCTAATTTGTATACAACAGAATTAACAGTGGGTAGTTGGACTTGAATGCCTGCAAACCCCGTATTGGTATTATTGCACTATCCCTGGACAGATAAGAAAAAAGATGAGTTTAGGAATTAGACTACTTGTGTGGGCATCTATCCATGATAATATCCTGGAATTGCAATTTCTCCAATTCATGCATGAGTTGAAATCAAATTATGGTTCCTAGGTCACATGTATCGGATATAATTGTCAAAATATGAGCGCATGACACCGTGCAGTGATTACTCAAATTAGACACATTAGCTTGGCTATACATTGTGATGTCCATATGGTTTCCAAATTAAAGCACAATATGTCTTTTACAATGATCCCTTTTAGTAGTTGTATACACACACACACACACACACACACACACACACACACATACACATATACACATACACACTTACCAACTCATCTTAAACCCACAAAATGGCTAGATGATTACGGATATGAAATTTCCACAATATAAAGGGAACAAATGAAGTTTATGAAGTGAATGAGTGTGTCACTGTGTCTTTTTATGCAAGATGTATGTGTGTATGCATGTGCATTTGTGCAATATATGTCTGTAACAATCTCAAGCCTTCTTTTTATTTTTAAAAAAGTATACATACTCCTGCAATTTAGCTCATCCCTTCAATTACTTCTTCAAATAATATTAGTTGTGGAACCTTTAAAAGTACAGGCAGGAAATGAATTTGATTGAGAAATAAAAATGTAGAATGTGCATTAATTATGGATGGCTTGGGTCTATTAGGAAATAGGGACCCACCTCACGTAGGAGAGCCAGAAGCTGTGTGTGACTGCGACCTGAATCAGGTCCTTACAATTCAGTCATGTTGGCAGGTGAAAACAGAGCATGAAGAGAAGTGTATAGAAGCACAGACAGGCACCCATGGCTAATATGTCAGACATTTTTTTTTGTCTTCTTTTTTTTTTGTGGGGGAAAGACGGTAAGGGGAAGAGGGAGAGAGATTGTTGTGGTGGTGCTGCAATGCGCGATTCAGCGCGGGTGCTGTGACTGTACATGTGTTTTAGAGTCGAATATCCACTTTTGTAATGTGACACAGCCTCTGGCTTTAAAGTAATGGCTACATTGTGGAGATTCAAATTTAATAATTTCAAACTTTGCTATTTGAGCTACATAGTAGTGTTTGAATGGACAAGTAAACACCCTAGAATACAAAAGTTTGGAAATTTATGCTGCCACTGGCAAGATTTGAATGAATAAACAATTAGTACTCAGGGCGAGTAAAAAATAGCCTAGATCCACACACAGTAAGTCTATGGGAGGAAATGGGCACATGAATCCAGTCAACTTATGATTTTCACTTTTTTGAAGCACTGAATAAACATTTTGAAATACAATTTTTTCAGGGCTTTATTTTTAGACCTTATCAACGACACTTGGAGCATGGGGGATTATGTAGCTCACATTTTTTTTTAACTGTGGTAAATGTTAACCAATGGCTTTAACACACTCAGAATTTGGATCAAAGAGCATTGAAGTAAAACAAGAATAGGACAACTTTCTAGTGGTTGGATGGACAGAGCGATTATTGAAAGCTTAAATTCCACATTTACAACTGGTTGCATTTGAAGCACTACCTTATCTAAATGTGACACACACATAAATGGTATAAGTGAGAAAGAGATTAAGATGAAGTAATAATTGTCCGTGATTTTCACTAGTACTTGTAAAATGTTCTGATATTATTTTCTTTTTTTTTAAAGTAAGATACTGCAAAATCTCTTTAACAGTAATCTCTGAAATAGCATTTTATGTTAATTGCCTGTTCTTCTAATGGTGTATATATACTGTATACGCCATATATTTCGCGTCCATATATTTTTGCGATATTGCTTCAAGACGAGAAATTCGCGAGTGTATATTTTTGCGATTTTATCGGGTTTACATTCACTTTGTACAGAAATGTCAAGAAGTGAAAATTTTCACATTCAGTAAGTCGCGAAATTCGCGAAAATAAAACCACCACGAAATATTCAGCGTATACAGTAGTCAAACATGAAGTTGTAATCTTCAAAAACTGAGGTTACAGCAAATGAGGGCAGCTTGTATCTCATTAGTTCTGCCCATTGAGGTTAGGAGGGGGAGCCTTTCTGTAGCACTGTTTAATGTTGTGATATTTTTTACAGGAATATTCTAAAGGTGTTTAAAATAATATGAAATCCAACTTAGTTTTACTCTGGAAATTATGTGCATGTATTTGTTTCGTGAGCTTACAGTATAGTATTCAATGCACTTTGTGGTTTACATTTCATTAGTTTGTTGTTCATAAGTAACATAATTCATAAATTATATATTACAGCTCCTCAAATTATTTTGATAATACCTGGTAAAAATGAAAGTACAAAATGCACTGAAATACTAAAACTTAGTTTTGTATCCTTGATACACATGTAGTAGATCTAATTGTACCTTGTTCATGTTTTATCAATGTTAATTTTTCAATGGTGTATTTATACAGGGTGAAATATTGCACACACTGTTGCAATTTCTGTTTATAAATATATTCTTTTAAATTAACCAGGAGTGATACTATTTTTGTATGGGTGTAATTGAATCTTCATAATTCAATATTGACGAGGCTCGGCAGTTTACCAAGCATCATGTGACTCCAGTTCATTGCAATTTAATAATAATAAGACAATGGTAACAGGGTCATGTGATCGCCGTCATCCTTGTGGTTATTTAGTTCTTGTTATTTAGTAACACAACAATGCCTGTTGTTGTTTTTATCCTGCGAAATGTTTTGGGTTTCAGTGGTATATTCAAAACAGATTGATGACTAATAATAGTGTGTGTGTCCCTGTAGCCTGTTATTCCACATGTGTGACCTTATTTGAGAGTAAAGTTCATTTATGGTGAATTTTGGGAGTATTTTTTTGTTTGATTTTGTTTTTCATTTTTATTTTAGAATGTGAACTGGTGGTTGTATTCTATTTGTCATGGTCATTTGATTGCATGCATACAATACAAGGTATATGGAGTCCCAACCCTTTGGTCTCAGTTTACAAATAATATATCCTTGTTCAAATGTATTTGGGTGCAAAAATCTTTCTCAGACTTGGTAAAAACAAGACAAATGTCATTGACTTGCATTATTTATAAATTATCAAAGAAAACTGCTTCCCCACAGCTGGGTTAAAGTACATTTTGAAGTGAGTTGTTTTCCATACTTTTCATTCATACAATTGCAATTGCATCCATTATGTAGCTAAATGTATAAAGGGTAGCCATAATAATTTGTAGCTAGAGGATAAACACTAGTAACCCTGTGCACTAACCATGACAACAATGGTCCAATGCATGGGTATTTATTGTTTGTTCTCCAACATAATTATTCAGGGATAAAATGTTCGTTTATATACATGTATGAACAACTGTCCATAGCAATAGAAATAACCTCCTTTGGCGAAACTGTCTAGAGATGTCTTACTTGTATGTATGTGTATGGATTTAAGTTCAAAGAGTTCGTTCATCAGTGAAACAGGGCAAGGTCACATGACATATAGAATGATGGGATAGGATATAAGTTGCCTCTGACATGTTTAATCCCGTTGTCCGTCCCTATCTTGTTCCGCGAAGTTGATATGAAACAGTTGTTTTTTCTGTTTTTGTTTTTCTTTTTTATGGTAGTGAAATGCATGAACTTCATGATGCATGCATTTACACCATGACTGAAATTGGCGTCGGCTTAATTTCTTGTCTCTCAAGAGGACTCTGTCAATATTTGTGTAAAAATTGTATCTTCTGAATAGTTTTAGGAAGTTGTTGTATCGTACATGAACAAGACAGGCAACATATTGGCCAATTCCTATTTCTTAGACATAGCTTTTGTATTGATTGGCACATGGGTATTTAGCATTTAAATTTGCTCATCCTACTTTCTTGGTTATTTACAATGTATAAACCTGGCATTAGTTTCCTTGATTTATATTCTTTTCCCAAGAAACACTTCTCCCTGTTGGACAAGTGGCATGATGTTCAACACCATTATATTGCCCAGTAAACTTTAGTACTCTATTTATACTTCGTCACATGTGCAGATTTACACAGTGGCTTAAAGGCAGTGGATCTCATTTGCAAACATCCCCACAGATCAGGAAAAGATAACCCATGCCCTTAGGCTATTGATGAAGGGCATGTCTGTGCAATCTGGGGGTCAGTGATTGCCTAGAATTTGAAAAATGCACAAGAAAAACAGTAGCCGTTTAGTGTATGTTCTATGGTAGGAATTTTTTTCGCAGAGAAAAATCAATCTGGTCTAACGGGTCACGTAGTTCACTAAAACATTGAGTTTCTAGGCTCCTTAGTTTTGCTAAAGGTTCCAGATGGCATTTCATAATGCATATGTTTTCAACATGTTTATTTTTAGGCATACAAAAGAGATCCCCTGCCTTTAAATTCCAAATATCATAACCAAATTGTATATTTTACTATGTAAGAAGAAAGAAATAGAATTTCCCGTTCAAAACAAAGGGTACTGTTGCAACTTGCAAGATGACTGCAGTATGCAGGAACAAATATCACACTGCATGCTAAAAGTGGACCATTACAATACTGTTTCTTTGCACCACTTTTCCAAATGTTAAATTTCCATTTCTAGCCCGTGGCACAAGTCGTAATTCAATTCATTCAAGTTCCAGCCCATTTCCTGGCCTTTTTGGGAGAGCTCTGTCGTCGAGAACACTTTCCAAAATGCTTGGGGCTAGTCAAACATACTGACCAACTGAAGTGTCAGACAAATGGTTTGTATAATTGCCAGCGGTTTCAGATGTATTGTTTTACACTTTCAACATCTGCGATTTCTACCCTAGACGTAGTTGTTTTCCTAACAGGAGTAAACATCATTTGATATATCTATCCAAGATACAACAGGAGCAGGAAGCATTTTAACCCATCGCCTCCAAGATTTTGAAAATCCCATAGAGTTATCACAGGACAGATCTAATTCCCGTAGCCAACGGGTTAATAGAATGCCATGAGATAGTGATAATTATTCTAAAGTCTTGGGAACAAATATGTCCCGAAGTATAGCATCAAAACACAAAGGAAACTGTTTCCACAGGCAGTAACACCTAGAATCAGAGAGGACTATTCATCCAAATTGGGGCATATTGGGCCAGGCAAACTGGGAATAACCTGATTATATGAAAATCTTGTTGACAAAAATAAGCATTTAAAGTATCAGATTTGTGAGGAAGTTTGTAGTATGGCCAATTAAACCAGACCAACCAATTAATTTAAAGGGAGAGAGTGCTTGATTGAAATGGGCCGATTGTAAACCAAGAAGATTCTGACACTTGAATCATGACTTGATAAAGCATTGCATAAATACTTTATGAATGTGAAATGTAACATGCTCTTATCATTTATTCACTTTATTCCAATTTGGGTTGTATTCCAAGTATATGTGTAAACAAGAATGTTGCATTTTTTTCAAAGAAATGGTAGTTTAAATACACAATGGTATTCAAGATGAATTTTACTAGTTGTGATCTGTTCTCATAGTTATGAGCATAGGTCGCAATTATTTAATGCTAAAATGCCTGAAATTCTAATATTTTGTTTGTACTGAGAAATATACACTAAAGTTTGAAAACTGTTGTCATGAAAATATGAAAAGATAAAAGAGCTAAACAGAAGAATATCAAATGAAAATATACAGAAAATTACGACAATGCATGATATATCATACAACGATACCACAATCTTATTTCATTTTTGTGGCCTTCTCCCTCAATTAACTCTGATAGCATGGATATTATTTTCAATAACTGTGATATAAGTGTTTGATCTGTTCCTTTAACAATTAATGAGATTCAGGGGAGACTGAAGGCTATTTTTGATGTGTAGCCAGGTAAATTACATGGTGACTTGCAGTATGGCAGGCTTGTGTTACAGATAATTAGTGAAGCACTACCTTGTACAATAGATACGTTTCATCAAGGTAATAAGTGCTAGACCCACGAGTTATGCTGCCCGCGTTCCAAAGGTAGAAGTGTCCCAGATAAAAACAGGACTCACCCTGGGTATTCAGGTATAGAGATAGTGTAGTAGGGAGCTACTACAGTGCTACCCGTATGGGGAATATGACTTCACTAGGGTCATTATGAATCGATGTGTGTGATTTGTCATCGTGGCAGGGGAAAAAATGGCTGACATCCAAGAAAGGAAACACAGTTCCCAGTGGTTTCACCTTAACACAGACAGGGGTGTAGAAATATGTCCTAGAAAACACAGAATTAGGGCATTTGGGCACTTTATGCAGTTATAAATGTTTAATCTGGAAGTGTTTTTTTTTTCCTTGTCCATCCCCCACAGAGAATGCAAGGAAAGGCAGTTTTCCTTCAATCCAGGGTAGGAATTAATTTTATTTCTTAAGGGCGATTTTTAATAGAGCCTTGGGGCTTTTTTTGAATTTCGGGGGGGCTATTTTTCTACCACTTGTACTACTTTTTCGTTGCACATCAGAATTTGAAGAATACAATGAAAGATTGCTGATGTTTTAACCAGTGCTTCATCCATAAAAGCAACCATTTAATTCATTTATATTTTAATGCCATAAAAAAAAAAAAAAGGTGAATTTTTTCATAGCAAATCTGAGGGCGATTCTGAAGGAAACGGTCGCCCCAAAGAATTGGGTTTCGGGGATTTTAGGGGACGATTTGCGCTTTACCAAAGGCTAAATCGCCCATTGCCCTGGGTTATTTCCTATGCTGCTTCAATCACTTTTACTGCAAGATCTGAAATTTTGACCCAAGTGATGTTGAATATTTATGATCAATTGTGACCAACGTTTTCTTGGTGCAAGAACAAGATTTTTAAGTGTAACTGTTTAAAATTTGATTGATTTGGAAGAATTTAGACACATTGGCTTGACATCATTTCTTCTATAATTGATTTTTGGGGTTTAATTATCACATTATAAAATAGCCAATCAAAATTATACATTCTTAAATAATTGTCTGCATCCATGGATTTTTCCATAGAAAGTGTCGCAAATAAAAAAAAGAAAAGACAAATGGCCATTCATAAAAGATTTGATTTTATGACCACCCCCATCATTTTTTTCCTCATAAAAAGGAATACTTTTCTATGAAACATCAGTGATTGTTAGGTACATGACAGAGACTCAGGATGCACAACCACACCTCTTCCAAGTATGAGTAAGATTCCTGGGGTAAACCGGGAGAGTTATTCAGGGAATTTGAAAAGCCCAATGAAGATCTAATCATGAACATGGCATACTGCCATAGACAAGTAGTTAAAGCTTCTTCTCAGCATTACTGTACAAGTAAACCAAATATCCCAACACTTCAACATCTTCTCCAGATGACGGGATTCCAGGAAACACAAGAATGCATGTACCTTGGACAGTCGTCCATTTCAATAACAACATCCTTGGTTGCCAGGCAACAGGATCATACCAAGCATTCTTGTGATGAAGCAGAGTCACGAATTAACTTCAAATGTTGATTAATATTCCCACAAATCATCACGTATTCTAGCAAATTTCAAAGACAGAATTTTACATTTTGTTTTTTAAGAGGCTGTTTGTAGCGATCTGTCTCGCATATTTTTTTTAAATAATTGAAGTAAAAGTTTTCAGTTGACACAAACTTAACCAGTTTAAGTTTGAATAGATCTTTTTATGTTGATGCCATATATTATTCACCATTGTACTGTCATATTTGAAATGTTTCACATACTTCTCATTCTAAAAATTAATGTTGCTTATTTTGCTGAAAAAGATGTACATGTATATAGAAATAGAGCTATATTCTTTAACAAGGCTGATAACTGATCATGACTGCTGAAAACCTTGAAGTGTCATGTATACATGTCTCAATTCATTTTTGTATGATAACCCTATATGTGCTGTTATCCCCACCCACGCATTGGTGAGCACTACAAGCATGTAATCTTACAAGCAACGAAAAGGATTTTCTTAAGGTGTACTGTGTGTGGGTGTGGCCCACAAAAAGGTTTCAAAGGATTTGCATGGTATTTCAACACTTTTTTTTTCTTTTCACAATATGTTTTACAGTGAACCCATTCACCAGTTAAAGATTTTAAATGCTAAATGCAAGTTCAAGGAAAATATCTGATATTCACGGTAACTAAGACATATAGAGATAATTTTAACTGCATAGCTGCAGAAGAGTATTTAAGACACTGCAATAAAATTGTGGAAGCCCCATGTAAAAAATTTTCAAACTTTGCTATCTGACATATCTGAGAGTGTTTGAATGGACAAATACACTCCCTACAACACAAAACTTCAGAGAGTTCAGACAGTTATGCTGTCACTTGTAAAATATGTACAAATAAAAAGTGGCACATGAATTTTTGTCAACTGACAAAAATTCTGGAACACAGTAGTCTATGGGGGAAAAACTGGAAAGGTTGCTGAATGATTTTTGCTTCAAGCACATAATGGTTGTTTTGAACTGGGGGCTTCAATTTTAGACCTTATCAGAGACACTGGTAGCATGGGGAATCATTTAGCTCAGGTTTTTTTAAAACTGGAAACAATGTATACCATGTCTTTAAGATTCTTTAATACAAATATTCCTTGAATCAATATGTAAAGATCACTCTTACATTGACACATAATTAAGAGGATAGAAACCAGAGTTTGTCCTTAAGGTTTATTAACCCGTTGCCTCCGAGATTCTGAAAATCCCATAGAGTTAACACAGGGCAGATCCGGTTCCCGTAGCCAACGGGTTAACAGTTTGTTCAAATTTATCAAATGATGAATTGTATTCAGCAGCAAACTTTGCTATCATGTAGTTTTTCACAATATTTGCTGTACTTCTACAAATTTCTAATAATACATTTCATGGTACAGTATATCAATAAGATTCAAAACAGCAACATAAATCATTATTTCAAAAATTTGGAACCTCAAATCACTATATATCTCAGAAAAGCCAAACTTATGCTTGTGGCTGACTCAAGAATTCTCATTTCCTGGATAGAATGCCATAAATATGGAAACAGTCATACCTTGCAAGGTTCAAGGTATGATACAAATTTGACCCAAAAGAAATATAGATTTACTGCACAATGAGAAAGTAGCTATTAGAATCTATTTTTGTCCAAATCACACTATTTGTAGCGAATAGATATTTTTGTTTTTCAGGTGTATTTATATCTTTCTAAGATACAAAGTCGTTTCAG
>JZLH01S0065364.1:1653-15033 GCA_001188425.1 Eucidaris tribuloides | reverse complement strand
ATAGTAGAAGTAGTAGCAGTAGTAGTAGTAGCAGTAATAATAATAATAATAATACCGACTCAATGAGTGCTACAGGCACTGTATACAATACATCATACAATCTATGCTATGTTTTACATAGTAAACAAATACGAAAAGCCACAGGCTGACAATGATCACAGTTTAACATGTGAGCTACATAATCCTCCATGCTCTAAGACATTTTTAATAAGGTCTAAAAATTAAGCCCTGAAAAAAATTGTAGTTCAAAATGATTATTTTGTGCTTTAAAAAAGTGAAAATCTATGAGTACTCAGGTTGACCAGATTCACCATGCCCATTTCCTCCCATACACTTACTGTGTGTAGATCTAAGCTATTTTATCCTCCATCAAAGTGGAAATTGTTTATTCATGTATATCTTGCCAGTGGCAGCATAACTGTCCAAACTTTTGTATTCTAGGGTGTCGTTTGTCCATTTAAACACTACTATGTAGCTCAGATATGAAGTACCCCCCCCTCCACACACACACACACACATACACACCCAAACAATGAGCAACAACCAAGAAAAATTATAGTTGTTGCATAAATGTGAAATGGTTGGTGACTATATAATTAAAAGATTATTTATTTCTTTTTAAAGGCACTAGTCAGGCCTGTCATTACTACCTTGATTTCTTCTGGTTTCGTTTCAGATTGACTTTCCGGATGGTGACAGACACATGATTGAGAGTTCTGCTATTCTGAAGGTAAGAAGAACTAGAGCAGTTCCACTGCGTGCAGTCGACGGGTATGACTCCGCACTCCCAGTCCAATTCACTTAAAATTTTTATGAATGTACCCAACCTGATGAAAAGTCTTATGTTACTGTGGTATTGAGCTGAAATAAGATGTATACAAGGTCCCATGACCATTAACTTTCAACTCCGAATTCTATGTAGTTCATTGTAGCCTCATAAAATGTACTAGACCCAAAGTACATCAACATCTGATCAGCTGTCCTTAACCCTGTGGGCTCGATGCTGTACGGCACTGTTGTTCATTGAGAGACGATGCAATATACACGTGGTTGACTTTGAAGGGAATATAAAACCACATGTACCTATAAAATTCTTTACAGAATATTTATTTCCTACTCTGTATTGGTAAAAAATGAGTAATTTTTGGGACAGACGCATTAAGCAATAAAACTCAACCGCTTATCCAGTGTTTGACCAAAATTTCTGTCATATATTCTGGGCTTCTGTAGAAGCCCGTCGTCTCTGAGTGTGCAATGTACTGGGCTTTTGTACAAGCCCGTGGTCCTAAGGGGTTAAATTAAAGCATGAATTTTCTTTTGAAGATTCCCAGGTAGAACTGATTTGTAAATTGCCTTAGTAGACCCCACACCCCAACTTTCTGTGATCACAAACATACCTTCTCACACTTTGCTGCACAATGAAATCTCCTCATAAAATTGTTTTGCTCTTTTTATTGCTTCCAATAAACTAATTAACAAATGTAAGAATAAAGACAAGGAGAAATGAATGCATTCTTATGATGTAAATAACATAGCTATCACTACTTTACTGAGGGTAATAACTTCCATGTTTAATAAAACAATTTATGTTCTGCCCATCTCAGAAACTGACTGCATTTGAGGAAGCAACTGGCATCAAATTCAAGCACATACGACTTCTGGCCCGATCATTCACACAAAGGACTGTGGGATACACTCACTTGACGAGGTAAGCACTGGTGTAACAATATCTCATTCATAAATATCTATTAACCCTTTGAAGGTGAGAAATCTTGTCACAATGTCTAGAACCCCCTTCACATTGACACCTGTGTAATAGCACAACATCAGTTCCGGATTAACACCCAATTGAAGTTCAAGATGAAGTGACTTAACCCGGCCTAAATTAACAAGGGTGAATTTGATCCAGATCAAATCAAACCACCTCTGGAGATGGTTTAATGCCAGAGCATCTCCGGAGCAGCTCCGCAGCAGCACCCAATTATGTGCAGTGTGAAGTGAACCCAGCTCTGCTCCAGATTAACATTCCTCAAACGTCAAAGTACATCGTACATTTCTCGCTCACGCGCCAGGTGCACTGCGAGCATGGTATTAACACTATATTGTATTTGCGTGTGGTTAGCCAGGTTAGGACTGATCACAATGCATTGCACGGAGGGTATTTCTGGCTTTGCTGCTTTGTGGGAAAGCAAAACCATGGCAACAAATCAGGAGACGAGAAGTTGATATGAAGGGGACCCATCGATTTGATACGGATTGAATCCGGTGTTTTCAGGACAATATGAAGGGGTTTAAGAAGGAGTGGCAATCTGGATCAGCACCAGAGCAGCAACAGATTGCGATTGGATATTTTAATATGAAGGGGGTTTATTTGGAAATGCATAATAAATCAAAATCAAACTGTCACTTGTAGCCAGCATTTTTAATTTGCCAAGAAGAGGGATACATTTGCTTTGAGTGTCAAGTATTAATTGAGTAGTTCATGTTCCAGTTCCAGTTAATGCAGTAGTTTCAACTAAACTGCTGTAAATTTTGTGATGAATACTTCTTAACATGTTTGGCTATAGGAAGCGGATGTGCTACGATTAACTTTTGGGGGGAATTACAGAACCTCAGAGGCAATGGGTTAACACCACTTAACTTCATCATGCTAAATTTGAATTTGTTCTTAACACCCAACCCCTTCCAGGAAAACTATCTGCCAGCTGGCCCTAGATAAAATGGACAAGTTATCCGTCAAAATTTGTGGTTCTATGTAATCTAACTAAGTATATTAACTGTGCTGCATTTTGAATTGCCATTTAGTTAATATTTTTCTATAATTGCACTTTATTTAGTTGGTTAGATAGGTTGAAATGTACAAAACAACATTTCATTCTTTTGTGAGCCCTTTTTACGATTTGCAAGTGACTTCAATCTGTATACTGTAAAACCAGAAATGTTTGCGAGCATTTAACTTTCGCGAATTTCGCGAGGAGTCAAGATTCGCGAAAATAAAATGCACGCGAAAGATTGTGTGTACACAACTTTTTTTAATACCAATACAAATACAAGTCAAATGACTCAAGATAATGGTGTGCGGTCACTTACGATGGTCGAAGTGCACTTCTACATCTATTAAAATGGAGTTTCAGAGGCATTAAAACAATTTTTTTTCTAGAAATCGTTGTGATAATTTATTAATAAAACACCCAAATGTTTCTTCCTAGCAAATTTCGCTATATTTTTACCTTTTTTTTTACTGGTTTTTACCGTTCAGTGATTCGCGAAAGTTTCATGCACGCGAAATGGCCGTCGGCTCCTATTCGCGAAAGTTTCATGTCGCGAAAGTATAGTGTTTTACAGTATAGGGTATCAAACTGTTTCAGCAGGAGTTATGGTAGTTGACAGTCGCAGCATAAACTACAGTCAAACCTGTCTTACTGGCCACCTGTCTATAGCAACCAACCTGTCTATAGTGGCCAATAAAATGATTCCCTTGGAGACAAATCATGTGTTAACAGAACCTGTCTATAGCAGCCACCTGTCTATAAAGGCCATATTTCTTGTTTCCCCTGGATGGCCACTGTAGACAGGTTTTACTGTATTGTTATTACCATGGACACATGGATATTTGATAATTTTATCTTTTATTTCACAGAGGTTCTAATCAACGTTTAGAGTTCCTGGGTGACTCCGTTCTACAGCTGGTGGTCTCTACCTACCTGTACAAACACTTTCCTGACCATCATGAAGGCCATCTGTCGGTGAGTAGCACTGACGTGTCCGAAGCCAGCCTCACTAATGTTTGACGGATTCTAATGAAATCTAGTATGAAGATACATGATATCAAAATACAGCCCAAGATTGATTTCGGAGTAGGTAGATCAAAGGTCAAAGGTCATGGCTCATTAAATGTAAAAATAGTTGTATAACTGGTCTCTGTTTGATAACTTCAGTAATGTTCGACAAATTCTAATGAAATTTAGAAAAAAGGTACATTATATCAAACTACAGCCAAAGTTTGATTTTGTAGTATGTAGGACAAAGTTGAATGGTCATAGCACATTGAATATGTGATAAAGGCTAATTATGTATCTGTAATTGTGTTTTACGTTTGATTACTTTGATAATATTAGACAGATTTTAATGAAATTTAGATTGTAGGTAAAAAGTATCAAAATACAGCGTATCTTTCTTATTTTGATTATGTATGTTAAAAGTCATACCTCATTAAATATGTGAAAATTTATAAGTATCTAAAAATGTGGTTTCCGTTCGACAACTTTATACAGATTTTAATGAAATTTGATAAGAAGGTACATGGTATGAAGATATAGCCTAAGATTGAGCTTTGAGTATGTTGACCAAAGATCTAAGGTCGCATTTCATTAAATATGCATGTATGCCAGTGAATGGACGCTACGCTTTATGATGTTATTATTATTTTTGGTGATCCGCGTAAACGCGGATCACCCTAGAGTTTGTACGAAATTTTTTTCTTACTTTGTTTATTCATGTTTCTTTCTGGTCACTTTTTGTTCAGACGATATCTCAAGAATGACAACAGCATTAGTCTTGTAACTTGGCATAGTAATGTCCCATGTTAATACCTCGGCATGGTAACCCGGTCAATGTGATAAAGCATCTATGACGTCATTTATGACGTCATTAGTTAAAAAACTAGACTTAACCTACATTTGCGATATCTCGAGCCGGCGGTCGAATAAAATAACCAAACTTGGCAAGGTTCAAGTTCAGGTCATGGGTGGCTCATCGTTTTTTGGTGCCTAACCACGTGCGCGCGCGCGTCTTCACATGCGTGTACGGGCGTGTCAAAAAATAAAAATGCTCCAAATGACTTTTTATTAACGGTACCATATGTTTCAGGTCATTTGGAGCATTTTAGTGCGCGCACGTACGCGCGCGTTTTTTCGCGCGCACCCCTTTCCCGACCGAATATCGTCGTTTTTTCGATGGATTTGGATTTCTGACTGATTTCTCCATCAATTAGAACCCTTACCCGACCAGCTGGAACCAAAATATCGCTTACATGTCCTAAAATCGTAAATGCGCGCGCATTGCGCGCGTAGTGATGTGCGGCATTATTAAATCGCTTATAACTCTTTAGAATTAACGGTGACCTCTACTTTTTATTGCTTATTCTGATAGAGTATGATGCGTAGATATCATTTCATCCATCGCTTTCTATGCCAAAGTGTTGTGACGTCATCTATGACGTCACAAAGGAAAATCGTATTTCGGACATATCTCATGACTGGAGTCGAGTAACATCACCAAACCTAGTACACAGTAACTTCAGGTCAAAGGTCATCATGCGTGCTTATCATACGCGTGCGGGCGTCACGACGAACGCGTACGCGTACGTTTAAGTATTTAGTCTTAAATCAGTCATTTTTGTCAAGAATAAACGATGACCCCCTACCTTGTATTGCTCATTGTGATAGCCTATGATCCGTAGATAACAGTTCAGACATTACTTTACATGCAGAATACTTGTGACGTCCTTTGCGACGTCACAAAGAAAATCGTATTTCGCGTATATCTCATGACTGGAATCGAGTAAGATAATCAAAGTTGGTACACAGTAACTTCAGGTCAAAGGTCATCACTGGTTCTAATTATAACCATTCACGCGTCGCGACGAACGCGTACGCACACGTCGAATTTTGAATTAACGTTTGATGGAGAATGTAAGATGGTGAGGGACATATTTCAGCAGGCAATCATACTTGATATAGATTGTTTGCCACAATTTTTTTAGATTAAATGAACGGAGCGTTTACGCGGATCACCAATTCGTCTTAGTGACGAATTAAAATCTAGTTTTCTTTGTTTTGTGTTAAATTTCAGCTCCTGCGAAGCTCTCTGGTCAACAACAGAACGCAGTCAATAGTGGCCGCAGACCTTGGCATGGAGGACTACATCATAGATACTGAGACTCGCAAGAGGAGCAATGATAACATCCCCATGAAGATCATGGCAGATTTACTGGAAGGTAAGACTCAAATGCAGTCTTGGAACTGAGGCCAGCCTCGGGTCTGGGTTTCGGTCTGAGTCCCTTTCACAAATCCAATGGAAAGGTTGTGTTGCTGTTTTGGGGTGGCCAAGGTTTCGGAACCTGTGGTCTCGGATACAACACTGCTCAAATGATGCACCACACGGTACCCAGGGGTACTGTTGCTCCCCAGGTAACCCTATCTCTGCTGGGTATTTTGCGAGATCATATGGCGCGGTGGGGGGGGGGGGGGGGGGGCTTCAAGGCCCCCCCTTTATATCTTGTGCCGCGACCGTGCGATCGCGATGAAAATTGGCATGCATGTTGCCGGTGACCTAATCTACAAATTTGTATTATTTTTTTGTTAAACATTGTTTTTAGTTAATTATGCTAATTTATGCGTAATTAATCTGTGAAATCATACTCACTTATTGAAGCTCCAAATGTGCTAATACTTGGTATAGAGACCCTTTGTGGTGTTCTTATCAAATGTACCTGGAAAAAATGCGATATTAGAATCAATTTCTAATGTATTTTATTTTTTTGCAATTTCTTATGTATTTCTTTTTTTTTTTTAGACCTTTTGTTTTTCAACATGCATGTACAAAATTATGCGTATCTTCGGAACCCCTGGATGGGTGCCCCGTATTGTTTTCAAAGTACATGTAATTAGAATAACGGAATTTTTTTCATAAATTTTGCCCCCCTCCCCCCTTGTTGCTCTTGATTTGGCCATTTAAAATTTTTCTTTGGCAGCTAGAAATGCTTTTCATTATCATCGTCACAATGCTCCCAGAATCAAATAAACTGTAGTGCCTGCTGTGAAAATTTCATAGTCATACATTTCCTCTTTGCTGTACAATTATCAGAAAATGATGTGACAGTGGACTTTGTCATGTGGCGTTCCTTGGGATCGATATCCATCAGGGCCAGAGATGAATTCAATACTTGTAAATTAATGGTTGTTTCTCCTGAAGTTAACAAATTTAAGACAAATCGTTCCAGCCTGCATATGCATTCTAGCCAATGTATATATTGGTATATGTTTCAAGTCATTTGGTTTGTGCTTTCTACCAATTGTGTAACTACCCTTTAACATCATATTCAATACTTCCAGACATAACATTGTATGTCATATGCATGCTTTTTGGCTTAAAGGCATGGTGTCTGATTTGCACGCCTAAAATTTAACATTGTGCAAATACACAAGTGTATAGAAGAAAATGCTATTTACGGACCTTCAGCAGCAAAGTGTAGGAGCTAGAAACGCAGTTTCAGTAGAATTCAGTAAACGTTTTACTTTGATATGATTTTTTTTGTCTCTAGTGACAAAAATTCTACTAGTAGTACTAGTCTATTTTTAGACAGTGCATGTAGGTCTCTTTACGTCCATGGACTGTGCCATAGTGCAATAGCTTTATACATATAGATGACCTTGCATTCCTTTCAGTGCCTGACACATGCCAGCCCAACCATCTGGTATTGCATAAGTACGGCAATCAGCCTGATATAACCATGGATTTTGTTGGTCCATGATATACCTTTAGAGATTTGGAACAGTGTGCCTAGAACAAACACTACCCAAGTATTTTTTTGTGTATTTTGCAAAATCTAGATAATTTCTGATCTTCAGATTTCACAGGCAAGTCCTTTATAACTAGCCTAAGGGCATGAATAATGTTTTGCTGTGTTATGAATGGGCTACAAATGAGATTCCCTACCTTTAAACATCAGTAATTCTGCAGTGTTATACCTCTTTTATCTACAGCGTTGATTGGTGCTATGTATGTGGACCACGGTTTGGATGCTGTGGAGACCTTCTGTGGTGTGCTGTTCTTCCCAAGACTGAAGGTAAATATCTCTTACTTTTTTCTCTGTCAAACTTTCTTGGACAAAGCCACAATGAGTGAAAACAACTATTATGTGTTTTTAAAAAGTGAAAATTAAAGGCATCATGTAACAATATTTCCATTAAAAAGTGTCAGCTACATGTATGTGATACCCCATGCTACTAGTGTCTTTGATAAGGTATAAGCCCTGAAAAAATTACACTTCAAAATGATCACTAAGTGTTTTAAAAAGGTAAACATCATTCAGAGACCAATCCAGTTTACCCCCATAGACTGCTGTGTTGCTAGAATTTTCATTGATATAGAATATAATTCATGTGCCAATTTTTGTCTACATATTTTACAAGTGACAACATAATTTTCTGAACTTTTGTGTTCTAGGATGTGTATTTGTCCATTCAACACTGTCAGATATGCCAGATAGCAAAATTTGACAATTTTTTAAATGGGTCTTCCACAATGTTATATAGTGTCTTTAATGAGCGACCATTCCAGTTTTATCTCCCGTAGACTGCTGTGTTTTTTGTCACCAGAACATTATTTCATGTACTGATATTTATCTGTACATATTTTGTTAGTAACAGTTACTGTCTAAAGGTTTGTATTCTTGGGTGTCTATTCATTCATTCAAACACTATCATGTAGGTCAGATATCAAAGTTTGACCATTTTTAAATGGAGCCCCCACAATATCTTTAAGAGTAAATGGGTGGGGGGGGGGGTAAAGTTAGCCATAAACAGTTGAAAGATCTTCCTTTAGAAATACAAGGAATGAATTATCATACAAAATGAATTGTTAATTTGTGTTTGTACGTAATTAGTTTCATAAAGTCTGAATTGATGTAAAATAGATTGATGTCAATGCTACTAACTGTAGTTGTTGTCATTCGCCTGACTTCTGCCAGTTGACAGGGTTCACCAAAAGATGCACAAGTCAACTGACTCACCCAGCTTCAAGAAAAAACTTGATTTGATACTACAACCACATACGAAAGAAGAAGATGTAAAATACATGATGTAGTACCAGTAATGATGCACAATACGTATAACTATTTATTCAATTGTACTCTTTGTTTCAATTCCGTTTCAAGGACTTCATTGAGACCCAAGACTGGAATGATGCCAAGTCCCAGCTGCAGCAGTGCTGCCTGACTCTGAGAATGGAAGGCCAGGAGCCGGACGTACCCAGCTACAAGGTCATCAGTCAGAGCGGACCGACTAACTCCAGACAGTACTCGGTGGCCGTCTACTTCAAGGGTAAGCGTATGGCGACGGGCACGGCTTCGAACATCCAGGACGCACAGATGGAGGCTGCGAAGAATGCCCTGAAGAAGGCCAACTTCCCTCACTTGTGGTATCAGAGGAAGTGCGTGATGGCAAAAAGGCAAGGGGACGAAGATGGTGGTAGTGAAGGAAGTAAGCCAGGGGGTGGAGGTGATAGGGGTCAGAGGGATGCAAGTGAGGATCGGAGAAGAGAGCGCAAGGGGTCTCCTTCCAGAGGCAGGGATGATAGGAGGGATCATAGGAGTGGACACAGGGATGATAGTAAAAGTCGTTGGAATGAGGAAAGAGAACGAAGAGATCGACGGAGAGATGATGAGGGCGGAAGCAGAGATAGGAGCAGAAGGTCGGATCATAGAAGTGAGAGCAGGGATCCCAGAGGCAGGAATGAAAGTAAGGATTCCAGGGGAAGGACTGAGAGTAGAGATCCTAAAGATAGAAGTGAGAGTAAGGATCCCAGAGATAAAAGTGGGAGCAAGGATCCCAGATATAGAAGTGATAGCAGAGATCCAGGAAATAGAAGTGAGAGAAGGGATCATAGAGAAAGAAGCAATGATCATAGATCAGGTGGAAAGGATCCTGCAGAAAGGACTTCCAGAGAGAGTAAGAAAGATCCACAGGATGACAAAGACGATAGAGAAAGAGACAGGACTAGGAGCAGAGATCATAGTGAGGGTGGTGGACCTAGGAATGAGACTGAGAAACAAGAGACTGACAAAGATCAAGGAAGTGGTGAAGGTGATACGAAAGACAAAAAGATTGATCAGAAGGAAGAGGATCAGCAGGAAGAGGATCCGAACCAGGAGCAGGATCAAAACCTTGATAAAGGTGATGCAGAGGGCACAACTCCAAATGAGGAGAAGAGAGAAGATGTTGAGTGCAATGGGAAGGATGATTCCGAAACGGATGGCAGGTAGCAAAGCTATTGGCTATGAAACGAAGACTTGAGAGATTGAAATGTGATGTTTGTATTGTAGAACATGTATGACCTAAGTTTTATTAAACAGTTCATGATACTGTGGTAAGGAGCTGAAATCAGACATACATTTATGTGGTAGGTAAAGATGAGCAAAAATGTGAGAGTGATATCTAAAATCTTATCACACATGTACAGGTTTTGTGGAGATATGTTAGAGACTACTTAAGGGTGGGAGCCAGGCCGGGTTGAATCCCTGGAACTCCCTGGGTTGGTAATTTTGCCGGGGCGGTACCAAGTTAGAAAGCCAAATCGCAAAACCTCGTAATACAGGGCGGGTAAGACATTGATAAAATAAATTAATAATAAAAATCCATGCTGGTCATTTACATCATGATTTTGGTACAAAATTGTGCAAGAAACCATTGACAAGCGAGTCAGCTTAAGTATTGTTTTCTCTCCAAAACCGAGCATGCCATCATTGACAGAATGGTCATTATTTTACGATCAAAATTTTGAGTGTGTTTGGAGCTTTTAATTCTTACCAGGTTCCAGGGATAGGACCTGGTAAAAATTGTGTCCAATTTTCTGGGCGGGGTCTGAGTCGGGCATTTGCTGCCAGGCCCCTGCCTTTTAAAGGTAAATGACATGATTGGGGATAGTCCTCAACTTGGGGTGAAACTATTCTAAAATCAAGTAAACTGTGTGAGGATTCTACTGTGAAAATTTGGTTGTCAAAAGTTGACTCTTAAAATAACTTCCATAAGTATGCCTTGTGACAGACAAATCTGTTGTGGAGCCTTCGATGGGATCTATTTTTATCGGGGCTCGAGAGAAACAAAATGCTAGTATGTTCATGCTTGATTCAAGTTCAAGATAAATCCATCCAGCCAGGAGATACACTCCAGCTAGTGTATCCATTGAATATCTTTCAACCAGTTTGGTTCGAGAGGCATTTTTTTTCTCCCAATCATGTCACTGCCCTTTAAGACTACTCCATCCACCTTTGCATCCAAACAAAATTGAAATCTGACTTTCCCAAAGTGAATCTAGACATCTCACCGTAGATCAGCGTGACCATGAACTTACTGTGTATAGTACTTGTCATGCAGATTTACAGAAGTACAACTAATATGTCAATCTTTCTGATCTAATACAAGTATTCTTTTCATATACTCTCCCTGATGTGTGTGTGTAGTAGTCTTGCCTTCAGCCTGTTTTTGTATTTGACGATTAGTGTTTCATTTCTATGATGTACCGTATTTGCCGGTGTATAAACCACACCCGTGTATCAACCGCACCCTCGACTTTCGACCTCGCCCAAAAAGAATAAAAATAAATACTATTTTTTTTTCAACAGCGGGATTGTCTTTTTAAAATGGTGGGGTCACAATATCACTATGAGTAGCATTAATATTTGGCCCCGTATGATGTTAAAAACGATCGTCCGGGGGTTCGGGTTCGGGGGTAAGTGTAATGCTTACTACAATTTTGTGAAAGATTATGTGCAGAGATAATCAAATCATTGTAACCATAATCCAGTGGTAGAAATATGTCAGTTACATCTGTCTTGTATGATATCTGTGTACAGTCCGACCTCAGTTATTCAGCCACGTTGGGACCAGCAGCCATCCGGATAAATGATATGGCTGGATAAGAGAGGTAATGTACAAACACAGTACTTTGTAGCAATATTTGGAGGGGGGGGCGGGTAATACACATTAGCTATAGTATTACAAACCACAGACCATGCACAAATTGCACCAGACCCCACGCATGTGACACTTTATGTATTGTTCCCCTGATACCCAGCAGGTGTCTGTGTACACTTCTGATAAAGGTGTAGCAATTACTTGCAGTCACTGGCAAGTCCATTGTCCGAAGATCTGGTAAAGTGATGGCCCAATAACTGAGGTCATACTGTATTTCACGTAATGCTTCTCAGAAGAACCATTGTCGTTATAGGTTCACTTTTTGTAAATCTTGCTTTGTATTGGCGTCAGAGTGAAACTAAGTCACATAACAGTGGACTCTTGTTTCTAATGGTGGTGCTAATGCACACTTGTAAATGCAAACTAGTCTTGCCTCAGTTTGGTAACCTGTTACGTATTATTTCTTTGATATGTGCATAATTAACAATGTGGCAAATCTTATGAAATTTCAACTCGAACAATTCAACAACAACTTTTGTTGATAGCTGGAATAGCATCAAACAGTAAACTTCATATTTGCTGAAAATAATATATTTTCGCTTAAGTAGAATATTATCAAACAATGTTTTTGATTTGCTAACTTAAACTGTAAAAAAGCTGAAAAAGAAAAAAAACAGTGCAGCTCTTTATTGGTGCCAACTTATATTTACTATGATTTTAAACTTAATTGTAAGTCATAAATGGTTGCTTTTATTTTTTATGTGCTTATTTGTAAAAATTAATATGGTTATGGTATTCAAATATAGAGAAAAGTACTGTATATACTTTCTGTGCTGTTATACTATCATTCTTGTAAGCTGTATCTATTCAACAACATATTTTGAAAATACACGCACTTACACACACACACACACACACACGCACACGCACACGCACACGCACACGCACACGCACACACACACACACACACACACACACACACACACTAAACAACACAGTCACACCACATACACACACAGTCGCACACACACACACACACACACACACACACACACATTAAACAAACACAGTCACACCCACATACACACACAGCACACACACACACACACACACACAGTCACACACACACACACACACACACACATGCACACACACACTTGCATACACACATATGCACGCACACACAAGCAAGTAAATAAGAGTATAATGCAGCTGAATTTAAAAAAAATTGCTCTCAATCATCTTTGGGCATGAAATCCGACGCCCAATATATTTTTGCATATCCATAATTTGAAGGGAAATTATATGTGGGAGTCATTATTTGATTAGTTGGGCACAATTAGTCAAAGGTCATCGAAGGCCATAGCCTTGAATGTCCTAGTGACTGGACTTGATACCCTTGCCATTGGCTGTGGAAGATTTTTGTGCCTTTTTAAATTTTTCCAATTTTTGCTGTAAATATAGGAATGTGCCCGATGGTAAAGTGGCCTTGTCCTAAAAATGGCAAATACAGTGCACTCCCGTTATAATGAACACGATTATGATGAAATTCTTGTTAGAACTAAGTAGAAATTCAGGTCCCAAAATTATTGTCTTTATATCTTTCCATACATTAACTGTTAGGTTACAACAAAATTTTGATACACCAAAAGAAAACTGCCGGTCCTCGAGGACCTCATTTTAA
>JZLH01S0065342.1:0-16950 GCA_001188425.1 Eucidaris tribuloides | reverse complement strand
ATTTTAGCCTCATCTTAAACAACAGTACATACATCAATCTGAACTTATTCTCTTTTGATTAAAAAACTACCATCTAGGACTCTTTTGTATACAGTCGTTTTAAGTCACCTTTATTTAAAATCAATTTTGTTCTCCCTCTAGAGTACTCGCTGCGTCTCGTGGGTTCTCCTTTATCGCACGAAGGTCGCGTTGAGGTGTTTTACGGAAAGCAGTGGGGTACCGTATGCGACGATGGCTGGGATCTTTCTGACGCAGATGTGGCGTGTCGGCAGCTAGGCTTTGTCGGGGCTGCGGTGGCACCCTGTTGTGCCCAGTTCGGTCAGGGAACGGGCCAGATTTGGTTAGACAACGTGGCGTGTACAGGATCGGAGTCATCGCTGTCGTCATGCAGCCACAACGGCTGGGGTTCGCATAATTGCGGTCACGGCGAAGATGCGTCCGTCATATGCATATCAAATGACACAGGTATGTGAATAAGAAAGACTACCGCCATCCATTATGGTTTTCAAAATGCAGAAAATGAGGGATAGTTTATGAATTTTTTTTAAAGTTCGCTCCCTAACATTTTCCCCTATAGACCTACCCAAGCACTGTCATGTCGATTTTAAACATAGTATTCTTTTGGACCTGAAGACATATTTGCTTGTACTTGTTGCAAAATCGCCTAGGATCTCTCATAAGATTTTACATTGGAACCACCCTCGGTGGATAATGCTGAGATTTTCTTTTTTTTGAACGATGTGAATGTTACCAATTACGCCTTCAAAGGGGTGTATCTAGGATTTTTTCTAGGTGGATCGTGATTATAATTTCTGGATCATAATTTTCACAATGAAATAGCAGCAATATGAGGTTAAAAGTGTACCTGATAAATGCTCTTTCACTGTGATAAAGCCATCGAAAATCAAATGTCTTTGGAAAAAATGTGGGCCTGTTGAAATTGTGGGGGGGGGGAGAGGGCGAACGACCCTCCCTAAGCTCCTGCATACACCCATACTCCAACATTTTTCTTCGAATTTGTTTATGTGCAAGAAGAACGAAGTGAAAGAAACACAAACGGAATTGTCACAATACCCATTGCAAACGCTGTTTGATAGATATGTTTATGGGACAATATTTTGACTCGTTTTCCAAGCAATAAATTTTGAGGATATGGTAGAATTGTGTTGAATGGAAATGACTTTTACTATTTGTAAAGATGTTATCACATACTGAATGTCATCATAAATTATTGGTTGCATGTATTTTGTGCCACTCTGTTTAGAAAAAAAAAATTCAGATCAATGTCAAACACATCTAATGTTAAACTGCACTGTTTCACTCTTTTGATGTTAATATGATGTTCATGTTGCAGATCCACTAAGTTGCAATTTCGAGTCGGGATTTTGTGGCTGGACACAGGAGACTAACGATGTTTTTGATTGGACGAGAGTAAATTCAGCCACCCCATCGTCCAATACCGGCCCCGCCTACGACCACACACTGGGAGTCGGCCAATGTATGTATCTTTTTAAAATGGTACAACTCAAGGGTAAAGTCGTGAGAGAGTGGCCTTAAAGGCGCTGATCCAAGACTATAAACGACCAACTTTACCTTTAACGACAGTATTTAAAATTGTAGACCCTCGATTTAAAGAATGAAATTGGACTCTGAAACTTTAAGTAATGTAAAGATGTTTAAATCGATAAATCGACAAATCAATAACTACCTAGAATAGAAGAATACTAAAATTATGCAGTTATTGTCAAGATAATTATCCATAAATGAACACTAATTCGCTGAATAATATCACCTTCATAGTTTATTCTAACGCTACAGGTTGTAAAGACACTGGCTAATATTTACCACAGTTAAAAATATGTGAGCTACATAATCCTCCATGATCAAAGTGTCTTTGATAAGGTCTAAAAATGAGGCCCTGAAAAAATTTTCTTTCAAAATGATGATTTAGTGCTTTAAAAAATTGAAAATCTACAAGCATTCAAATTGACCGGATTCACCTGCCCATTTCCTCTGTGCAGATCTAGGCTATTTTATCATCCAACGGGGTATAAATTGTTTATTCATGCATACCTTGCAATTAGCAGCATAACTTTCCAAACTTTTGTATTCTAGGGTGTTTATTTGTCCATTTGAACACTAGTATGTAGCTCAGATACCAAAGTTTGAATTTTTTTTAAAATTGGAGCTCCACAATGTTAGCCTATCACTTTAAGGAAAATGTGAATAGAAAAACGGTTACCCATGACTTCAGACTTAATTATAAGCACTTAGTGATGGTTTTGAGAATTTTTCAGGGTTTTAACCTTACACTATTGATTAATTAATAACACGGACCGCCACACAGCTTAATCTTTCTTAATTGACAGCTTTCAAATACCTTTCAAATCCCTCTCAGTACCCTTTTAAATACCTTTCTAACTTTCTCAGTACCATGTAAACACCTTTCTTACCCTCTAAATACCATTTAAAAAACCTTTCTGGCCCTCTAAGTAACATTTGAAGACTTTTTCAACTCTCTCAGTACCCATTTAAAAACTTTCTAAACATCTCAATAAATTTAGATACCTTTATCATGTTTATAACCTTCTTCTCGGTACCGTATAAAAACCTTTGTAACCCTCTCAGTACCATTTGAAACCCCTTCTAAACCTCTCTACCATTTAAATACCTTTCTAACCCCGTCAGTATCATTGAAATACCTTTCTAACCCTTTTAGTACCATTTGAAACCTCTTCTAAACCTCTCTATCATTTAAATACCCTTCTGATCCCGTCAGTACCATTTAAATACCTTTCTAACACTGTCAGTACCATTTAAATACCTTCGTAGCCCTTTCAGTACCATTTAGAAACCCTTCTAACCTTCTAGGTACCATTTAAAATCATTTTAACCCTCTGGGTACCATTATAATACTTTTCTGACCCTCTCAGTACCATTTAAATCCGTTCTAACCCTTTCGGTACCATTTAAAAGCCTGTCTGACCCTCTCAGTATCATTTAAAACCTTTCTGACCCTTTCGGTAGCATAAACCTTTCTGACCCTTTCGGTACCATAAACCTGTCTGACCCTCTCAGTACCATTTAAAACCTTTCTAACCCTTACGGTACCATAAACCTTTCCGAGCTTCTCAGTACCATTTACAACTTTTCTGACCCTTTCGGTACCATAAACCTTTCCGAGCTTCTCAGTACCATTTACAACCTTTCTGACCCTTTCAGTCCCATAAACCTTTCTGACCCTTTCGGTACCACCTTTCTGACCCTTTCGGTACCATAAACCTGTCTGACCCTCTCAGTACCATTTAAAACCTTTCTGACCCTTTCGGTACCATAAACCTGTCTGACCCTCTCAGTACCATTTAAAACCTTTCTGACCCTTTCGGTACCATAAACCTGTCTGACCGTCTACCATTTAAAACCTTTCTGACCCTTTCGGTACCTTAAACCTGTCTGACCGTCTACCATTTAAAACCTTTCTGACCCTTTCGGTACCATAAACCTTTCTGACCCTTTGGGTACCATTTAAATACCTTTCTAATCCTCTCGGTACCATTTAAATAACTTTCTATTCCTTCGGTAACATTTAAAAACCTTTCTGACCCTCTAATTATACATTTAAAAACCTTTCTAACCCGTTTGGTCCCATGTAAAACCTTTCTGACCCTCTCAGTACCATTTGAATACCTTTCCAACCCTCTCGGTACCATTTACAAACCTGTTTAGTCCTAAAATAGATTTTCATCATTATAACTCTGCAGCTGGCTATTACATCTACATCGAAACATCATCTCACGTGAGAGGATCTAATGCTCGCCTGCGTAGTCCTATGGTTACTTCCGATTTCCACGAATGTTTCGTCCTTCGGTTTTGGCGCCACATGTACGGCGCGGATATCGGGAGCTTGACCGTCACCTACCACGCTGACGCTTTCTCCACCATCCTGTTGCAAATTAACGGCTCACAGGGTAATGCGTGGGAACAGGCAGAAGTCACTGTCCGTAACTTAACCCGCCCGGGATATTTTGTCATTGAAGGCATAGATGGTGGAAGCTTTCAGGGCGACATCGCTGTTGATGACATATCTACAGTAGTTTGTTCAGGTAAGAATTCATTGCTATTTGCTCTTTGAAATATTTCTTGTTTGGTTAGATATACAGTTTAGTTGAACAAGAAACTTAGCATCTACCAGCCTTTATGTTTTAAACTGGCTGTTTTTATCCACTTCTGTGTACTTTCGCAAGCCAACTGGATTGTTAGTCCATTGCTTGCTGAAGGTACCGTGGTGCCGTGTAAATATCATTGGACCAGTATCCAGAATCCTTGTTTAATGGAGGTTTAGTCTTCCTAATCCAAATGGCCTCTTTGACATTTATAGACCAAGAGCTTGTTTCAAAGTCAAATTCGTGTGCATCATCACAATCAGTGTTTTGTCTAATATCAAAGGTATGTCCAGCAACGTCTGGAAGGCTAGAGTCTAAAGGCTCTTTTATGTTCCTTCAACCTGTCCTTTAACATACAGGTTGGTGAAGGATGAATGTCTCGTTTTACGATCACCCCAACTAACGAAGTATATTGTAGTCAGTAAACCAGTTACTTAGTTCAACACAATAATCAAGCATTTCTCCCAGTTGCCGGTCTAGAGCTCTATACATGATTGTCATAATTATGCTAAAAACTACAGAAGGGATGTTACCGAAGCTAGATGAAATTAACATGGATGTTACGTACTGGAAAGATGAGTTTATTACTTTAAGGTCAAAGATACATTTTCAAGTTACGTGATTGACACTGAATGCATTTTTATCTACAGAAGGAGTTGCCATAACGATTTATAAAGATATCATTTGTCTCTGAAAGCCATCATAAAATATTGGTGATGCTTTTAAAATGTCAAAATTTTTCCCCTCTCCTGTTCAAATTAGAAAAAAACATATCTTGGATCAATGTCAAACACGTCTTCAGATATTATAATAACATTACATGTCTCACTGTTTGATGTTATCATGTTTATATTGCAGATGCACTTGATTGCACGTTTGAGACTGGATTTTGCGGCTGGAGACAGGAGACTAACGATGTTTTTAACTGGACGAGAGGAAATTCCGCAACTCCGTCGAGTGGTACAGGCCCCTCGTACGACCACACACTGGGATATGGTCAATGTATGTCTCCATCTCAAATGATATACTGCAAAAACTTGGATGTTAAGTTTAACACCATTGGTGTTTCCCAATATAGATATGGTGTCGATTTTAATACACCGGGTGTGATATTAACACCAAAAATGTCCTCTAACACTTTTACAATTATTTTAAAAGCAAAAGTGTTTAAATTAACACCGATTATGGTATCTTTATTGTGCAACACCCGTAATGTTAAATTCAACACGTCAAGCTTTGCAGTGTACAATTTAACATATATATGCACTCGATTTAAAAGGTGAAGTAGAAGACGAGGTTTTGAAATAATTTTCAAATCAACAAATAAACTGTCAAGAATGCCAGAGTTGTCTTGCCATGGTTGTGCAATTTATGCAGTTACTATCAAGATAATTATCCTCCATGGACTGAATATCAAGATCTATGTTTATTCTAACATTAGGTAAAATGGAGGAGACATGGAAACACTTAAGCTTAAATGAAGCTCAAAGCAAAGATCTTGTAAATATAATTTTGAGAAAATCATTACCTTTAATTTAAGTATGTTTCATGATGAATTTTAAACTAATGTCTTAGTGATCAAATACCTACGTTACCACAGAATAAAAAAAAAAAGTTATTGGCAAGTTGTTCAGTACCCTCAAATTGACACCCAACCGGTGGCGGTACTGGAACCGATGTCGTGGGTAAGATTAAAGGAGTTTTACTTTGCTGTGCACCAGGAACTATTTTTCTAGCTGTTCAATTGTAAATGGAGCACTAGTTGCTTTCAGCATAATATTTTTGCAACAATACAAAAAAAATAATACAGAATTTGTCATTTTTAGTTTTTATAGTGCTCAAATTTCATCGATTTTTCTCCGTTTTTTTACATCAACAAAAAGTGGGATTTTAAGTCGTACAAAGAATCAATAATTTTTTATGCAAATGATACTTTGAATTTTGTTCTAATTTTATTCAAACTCCGGAAAAATTAACAAAGTACACCACGTAATTTGAGCTATTTAACCTAAAAATCATAATACAAATAGCTCGCTTCGAAAATCAAATTCAGTCAAAGCGTGTCCCACTACCCTTCCAAAGGGATCCAGTTCGGGGGTCAAACTAGAGCAACGACACCGTCCCTGCGCAGTTAAAATTCTATCTCTACATTGCTCAATTGCATGACGTTTTCTCTGATTTCGCTATTTACTTCCTTCTTTGCATCATTTGATTATAGATACCAAACACAAAATTTTAAATTTTCTGTGACTCAAGAAATAAATTCATAGATTTTAGCTTTAAACATTAATTAGTATTATTTCATCAACTTTGTCCTCCTTTTTATGGTTCGGTAGTTCAAAATTTCGACATTATACTGATCCAATTACAATGCGCAGGTAACCAGTTTTGTATGAAAACGGAAAGCAACAATATGGCGTTGGGATAAGTGGGACACCACCCGGTAGTATATTGCCGATTTATTCTTGATGTGAGAGCCAATATATTGTCCCTGTTCCAGTTACCCCACTGTTCCAGTTACCCCAGGTTTACCCTACAGCTTTTAAGGCAAGTAGTATGGAAAAGTGGTTACTCAGTTACGTTTGGACTAGTAACTCTTAACATGACCAGAAGATCTTGAACCGCTATGGATTTTATGTGTATTATTTTAGGTGCATATCTGCACCTTCGTCGTTAAGATTAAAAAAAAAACTTACATGATTATTTGAAGAATGTTTCAAGGCTGACTTTAAACATCAAATTAGTAGACTAATATAACATGGAAGGGCCGACACACTTAAATTCCTATGTAAACTGCGCATTTAAATAGCCTTTTAGTCTATCTCAGTACCCTTTAATAGCTTGCTGATCTTAGCTCAGTACATGTAAAAGTCTGTCTTACCCTCTAACGTGTCCATTCAAACCTTTAACATGTTAATTTTAGATAATCTTAGTAGCTTCTAACAATTTAAATACCTTTCCAAACCTCTCAGTACCATTGTAAATAGCATTTTATAACCTTCTCCAGTACATAAAAACTTTAAATCCTCCGTACCATTTAAAGAAGTCCTCTCTAATACCATTTATAAGAATTCTTACTCTCTCAGTACCAGTTTTAAATCCTTTCTGAAATTCCATACTCTCAGTACCATTTAAATAACCTTTCTAAATTCAACCTCTCACGTACATTCGTAACATAACCCTTTTAAATTCCAACTTCCGTACCATTTTATATACTTTCTAAATTATCTAACTCTTCAAGCTACCATTTAAACTACTTTCTAAAATTCCCAGCCTCTCAGTCATTTAAACTACTTTCCTAAATCCAACCTTCTCAGTACCTTTAAAATCTATTTCTAAATTCCAACCCTTCGTACCATTTAAATACCTTTCTATTCTTAACCCTCATAAGTACCATTTACAAATACCTTTCCTTAACTACCTTTCAGGTACCATTTAAATTACCTGTCTAGATCAGTCAGGTTGCCCATTTAAAAACCTTTGTAATGTCACTGCTCGATTACCATTTAAAACATTCTTACCATCTCAGTTACCATTTTGATCCTTTACTAACCCGTGCTATGACCATTTACAAATCCCTCCTAACTCTTTTTACCATCTTAAATCCCTTACTTCATCATTTGCGAAAATTGAAATGATATGTTTGGCGCGCGGAAGAGTGCCGAAAATTTGAAATTTGTGAGTGTTGTCATTGTATTGCGCGCGAGCGGCCCGAAAAAAATGAGGACCAGGATCTTTTTGATGGTGAAAAGGGATACCATGTCCAAGGCAACTGTTTTTTGAAAAGTTACCCTTCCAGCGGGCACATCCCGTATACAAATACGATTACCTCCCCCACCACCGTGGGACTACATCCACTTGGCGAAGAGTGAACTTTACTATTGTAGATGTCTTGCGAAATGGAAAGATGGCTGAATGGATATGGATCTCTGCCACGATTAACAATATCGTGACGACCGCCGAATTAAGTCATGGTTTGTTGCCATAACCTTTCGCGTGCACTTTGCAGATAAACAAACGATAGTAATAAATTAGAAGCGTTTCAATAGATTTGCCAATAAAAAACAAAGTGGGCATATAATCTAAACAGGAGGGACTTCTCTATAAAATCGTAGTTGAAAAGGTGATTTAAGACCAATTCTATCACAGCTAGCCCAGCATTCTTTTCTTTGTCTCCTTTCTTTTTTCCTTCGTTTTTTTTTTTTGCCGGACGATTGAGGGGGGGGGGGCACGTGCCCCCTCGTGCCCCCCGTAGTTACGCATGCCTATGGGTAAATTTTAATACTTTTCTGACCCTTTCATACCATTTTAGTACCTTCTGTAATCCTTCAGTACCATTTAAAATAACTTTCTGATTTCTTCAGGTAACAGTTGTAGAACCTTTTCCTGACCTCTAATTATACATTTAAAACCTTCGTAACCCGTTCGGTTCCATGTACACCTTTCTGCCTCTCAAGTACCATCTTGAATATAGCCTTCCACCCTCTCCTACATTTACAACCTGTTTATAAGTTCTAAAATAGTTTTCTCATTAAAACTCTGCCAGTGCTATTAATCTACATCGAAACATCATTCACTGTGGAGGATCTAAATGCTCGCCTTGCGTATTATTCATATGAGTTTACTACCGATTTGCCGCCGAATGTTTCGTCCTTCGAGTATTTGCGCCACATGCTACGTCGCGATGTCGGGGAGCTTGGACCGTCACCTACTCATTCTGGGTTACTTTTCTCCACCACCCTGTTGACAAATAACGCTCACAGGGGTAATGCGTGGGGGAACAGGCAGACGTCATTGTTCGTAACATTAAGCCGTCGGGTATATTTTGCTCATTAAGGAATAGATGGTGGAAAGCTAATCAGGGCGACATCGCTTAGGTGACGAACATATGCTACGCAGGTTTCAGGGTAAGAATTGCAATAGTATAGCTGCTCTTTGAGATATTTCTGTTTGGTTAGAATATTACAATCAGGCGCCCTGACAAGAGATTTAGACTTTACTAACCATTTAGTTGCATACTGGACTTGTATCCACTGTTCGTAGCTTTCTTCAAACCAACTGGATATATTTTTCTGTTGCTTGCTGATGTTAATTGCTAGCTGTCGTTTAGAAATCAGTGTGGAGCATATGTGGGTGACAATGATGTAAACCAGTCCCTATCAATGTTTGTTAATATCACAAGTATGTCCGCAACGGTTGAGAGTAGAGTCTAAGAGCTCTTATATATGGATCCTTCAGCCTTTCATTACATCAGGTTGAAGTGAAGTAATAAATGTCTTGTTCTACGATCACCACTAACGAAAGTATTATTGTAAGTCATGCTAAACCAGTCTACTTAGTCCAAACGTGTTGGTTTCTCGAGACGGCTTCGTCCTCGAGGCCCGCTCGAGGCCAAATCCCTGGCTTGCCTCAGTCCTTGACTCGCGAGAAAAATACCTCGGCCTACGTCCTTGTACATTGGGGTCAATATCGGAACTCTGAGCGAGTCGGCCGAGGCCGGGTAAAATCCGGGTAAATGCGTAGTTTGAGCACATTGATATCGGGTGGGTTAACAGTTGAAGCTTTCCCGCAATCTGCCTTGACATGGCTTTTGCTTCACAGAGTATTTCACAGAGAAACTGCAAATCGACAATTAGCCTACTGTTTTTTGATTTAGTTTTGTTTTCTGTTTTTAAAGGCTTTGAAAGAGCCACGGATTTTCGCTAGCTGTGGATATGCAATGTGGAAAACGAATCTGATTGACTGACATGATTGTATATGACACCTGTAGCCATGAGTCTTGTGAATTTTGCGAAAATTTTGTGAATATCGTGGAAAAAATTACGCCAAAAAATTTTCTGAAATAAAATACTTTTCAAACTATCAATTTTATTTACGAAAATTTCGTGAACAACATTTGTGAATTTTTAGCGAAAATGTGTCTGAGAAACCACAGGTTGCGATAACTACTGAATGGAACCAACTGACCAGCAGTGGCAATGCACTATAGCACTGAAAGGTGCACTGTGATGCAATCGTTGTCATTGGGGTGGCAGTGGTTTCAAAATAGGCATAGTCATAAACATTTTATAAGACAGTAAGGGCCTGATACACACATGTTACACCAATTGAGAATTGAGGAGAGCTCAGTAATGTCTATGAATTTAGATGTATGCGTTTGTTGTTATTGGAGGGTTTGAGGGGTCATAATTGAGATTAACAATAAGATCAACAAAGACAAGGAAACTCAGTTTACGAGAACATGAATGACATATTTTCTGTTGAGATTTGTGCTTGATCCTGCCTTGTGCGCATAAAAATGATCTGGCTCGTGTGTGGGCCTCGGCACCCAATCTGGCCTCGTCTGGCCTGGCCTTTCGGCCTTGGCCTTGTCTTGGAGAAAACTCCTTTGGCCTTGTCCGTCCGGCCTCAGGCCTTTTTAGACCCGGCCTTGGCTCATCCTTGACTCGAGGGCGGAAAAATCCTTGCTCGTCTTGACTCGGGGTGGCCGGCCTTGGATTCACACTTGCTTAGTTCTACACTGTAAATCTAGCGTTTCTCCAGTTGCAGGTTTTAGAGCTCTATAATAATTGTCAATATGCTAAAAACTGCAGCAAGGATGTTGCATAAGCTAGATTTGAGGACGGACATGAATTTTACGTTGTAGATGTAGCTTATTTATGGGGTCAAAGTAGTGATTTTTAAGTTACACTTGAATGAACTGAATTGATTGTTATTGTACAGAAGGCGTTTGGCCATAACGATTTAAAAGACGTAATCTGTCCCGTAAATGCCATCATAATATTGGCGATACTGTAAATGTCAACATTTTCTTTTTCTTGTTGAGAAAAAATTATTTTAGATTTTATTCAAGTCTCCGATGCTTTATATACCAATAGTGTATGATATGGGTGACACTATACAGATTAGTGCACACAAATGCGATAATTACCGGGGGTGCACTTTTATTTAAACGAGGCCGAAGCGAGATTGAGAATAGAGTTGCACGAGGGATATTAGTGGCATTTGGGTTATTGTCTAGGAATGTGCACGACATACATACACATTTGACTCTAGTAAATAAAGGTATTTATACTTTTAATAATTAGCTGCAAAAAGAAAAAAAAAAAGAAGCAACTAAACCCTATACCATCATGGGAGAGAGTGCAGCTGCGCCGCGGTGACAAGTCAATGACCCCGGAATGCCGCTAGAGTATCTGCGTATTACGCGCTAGTGCAGTGCGCGCGGGGGAATAAGCTCTGATTTTGCGGACATGCACGGCAATGTCAACGCGAAACAATTTTTCATTGTCTTATTTAATTTCTCTGAAAATTACATCAGATTCCTTTTTATGAATTACGGTAATCAATATAATGGCAACCATTGGTGTCAAACATATTGTCTAAAAGTTAGCTTGCCTATTCTTCGTCAGAAAAACTTACCTCCATGGCTTGAAGCCGATATAAATGTATAAATGTGAATTAAGTAATGCGTCAACTCCAATTTTAACCTGGAGATCTGATTTTCGTTACACAGTACAAATAATTTATAGTAGCACGTGTGCACTTGAGACTTAAAGCAGTGAATGACAGTAGATACAATGCAGCCAATCAACATACTGTGTTATAAATACACTATTTTACTATAATAGAATGTTTCACTGTCGGGTAACTTATGTTGATGTTGGTGACTTGATTGAGTCTTGAGTCTGTGGATTTTGCGACTGGACAAGAGAAACTAACGATTTTTTTGACTGGGACAAGAAGCAATCTCAGGCTCACTCCTCGCTTCTGTAATCAGGTCCATCTTACGCCAACACATTGGGAATCGGTTCGTATTTTCTCTCTTGGATCTATAGAAAATATTCAGCTTAAAGACATTGTTTTAACTTTGCGGATACGCCAATTTAGAAAATCGGACTTTGAGTTTAGGTTGTATAAAGACCTTTTTTCAAATCGATGATTCTGTCAAGAATATGGAGAGCTTGTGAAAGTTTATGCAATTATTATCAAGATAGTTCATGAATAATATTAACCTGATATAATAATTAAAATTAGTGGTTTATTTTAACACTACAGATTTTTAAGGAAAAAAAAAGCACCACTCATAGGATTTTCACTAAAGCATTATGTTTTGCAGGGCTTAGTTACACTCCTTATTCAATTTGATAACATGCAGGGCACTACCCAATTAGTTTAAAAATGAGGAAGGCATGTGTTATTACCATTTAACTGTTTACACAGTAAAGTCTGGACAGGTGTTTATGTGCAGGAAACGGAAAACTGTCTTACACGATTGTAGTGTATAATTAACCTTTCTAATACATTACAATTTAAAACTTTCTTCTTTACCTCGTCCAAAACCATTTAAAATCGTTTATACCCCGTTTACTCAGTACCAATTTAGCATTAGTGTGATACTAAGTATGTTGTGTTGATGTTGATGCAATGGTTCGAAGAATGTTGTCACCGTAGTCTATACCTCTACGCTGCGACTAAATTAATACTCGTACATACGTCGCACTCGGGAGGAAGATACACGCTTCGGTATCCGTAAGTCCTATGGTTACTTCCGATTCTCCGACGAAGGTTTCTCCTTGATTTATTGGCGCCACATGTATGGTGAGGATTCGGGAAGCTTGACGACTCAACTACATGCCGACGCCTTTTTGTACACTGTTGCAAATAAACGACTCCACGGGCATGCGTGGGAAAGGCAGAATCACTGTTGTACCTTACCCCGCCGGGATATTTTGTCATTGAAGGGTTTATCGATGGCGGAACTATCAGGGGACATTGCGTTTGATGACATATCTGCGAAGGTGTTTCAGGGTAGATTCAGATAACTATCTGCTACGTTTGAAATATTTTGTGTAAGTGGCCGATGGTCGTGGGTTGAGGAATGAGTGTTAAGTGTGGTTCGTTAAATCGATATAGAGGAGGAGGACAGAACACCGTGTGATCGCTGAATGATTGGGCTAAGGAGGTGGATTTAAATGCTTTAAAGTAATGTATGGGCTTCTCGCCACGGTACATGCTCCATGAAATTGTGCAAACGTATGAAATCTATTCAAGATACGCTATATTAATCAAGTTAAAATAAAGAATGGAAAGTCAACCAATGAAAGCAATTCCTATTTTAAACATCCATGGAGTGTAAAGTAACATAGGAGACAAGTAAGTTAAGAACATGGAAGCCAGAGAAGTTGTATTAATATACTAGATTAGAAAATAAATAGCCGGCGGTGTGTGGACTACGGAACTGAATACATTCGTAGAGAATGATTAAACAAGAGGGTGGGTAACTAAATTACATTGTGAGATTGCTAGTGAGGATGACTGAGAAGCATGACAAAGAAATCTAAACAGAGGTTGCTATTCTACACTAATTTGTTTAGGTATACTCAATTAGTCAGTTGACAAGAAGATTTAGATTTACAACTTTATGTTCATATCTAGGCTGACTTTTTTTAAAGCCAGGCAGTATAGGCCAGCAGGTTAAACCACTTCTGTTGGACTTGCTCGAGCAACTGGATTATGACTCTGTTCGCTGTCTGAGTAAAGTGTCTGCCGTTTAGAATCAAGTGGAGCCTATGTGGTGGTGATTAATGTAGTATCCAGGATCTTTTCAGTGCAGCTTTGGTCTTCATAATCAATGGACCTCTTTGATCTTTCATAGGGACCAAAAATTAGTTGTCAGAAGATTCAATGTGTGTGCTCATTCCAGATCAATTGGTTATGTGCGGTAGATCGATAGCTCGATGTTTGAGGCGGCATGGTCTGGAAGGCTGAGTGCGGAGTTGTTTTTAGTATAAGGTTTTTCTGTACTTCAATCTGTCTTTAACATTAGCAGTTGCGACCGACGTATCGTACAGTTCAAGCGCGTTTCAGAGCGCGTTCCTTTAAAAGATTACTTATCTGCTTTGTTCATCATTTCGGGATACAGGGACTAGAGAAAGCGACACTCGAATCACTGTTACCTCATGGCATCAGTCCCGGGTAGTTTTTGCGTATGGTAATGTGACCCACTACACCGGGTCTTTTCACCCTTCTCGTTCTCCGAATGACGTGCGTGGGTTCTTTACGAGGCTGAGGTGTTTCTGTTCAATCACGGGACTCCGGCTTTTGGTCCTATCCGGGCGACAAGGTAATGGTATAACAGTGCCTTTACCAAAAAGGACACAACGCGCAATAGCGCGCGTGGATTCGAATTCGGAATCTACGGTCCGAGAAACAGAGTCTTACACTGAGAGCCTGTATCAAACGTTGAACGAATCGCAAATCGGACGTTAGCAAATACGCTGCACTCTTGCGTTTAATTGAACGATTGCTATTGGGAAATCGCGTTTGACGCAGTTCCGGAGCGTGACAGTACTTTCGGGGTCCGACATGTAAAGATTGGTAAAAGCTTAATTCACCCCCCACTGATGAGTGTATTTTGTAGTCAGTATCTATTCGCTCCTAGTTTACAGGTCTGGAAACGGCTATCAGTAAATCCACCTTATCTTAAAATTGCTGAAAGGAATGTTACTCAAATAATGAGACGGGACCCACATGAAATTTACATGAAAGACGAGCTATAATTTGTATGATGAGGTCAGAAGTTTAATTTTATCAAAGTGCAATGAACACTAATGTCAGTATTTACTCAGGTAGGAGTATGCATTCATACCGTGAGAAGACAGGTGGGTGCAGGGGCCCCTTGAGTTTGCAACTGTCAAATTTTGGAACCGTAACAATGTGAATAATATTTTTTAAACTATAGTAAAGTTCACATCAGGGTAACAAATTTTCATTTGTAGCCAAAATCAATAACAAACTGCAGACATTTTATCAAAGGGCAATTCTGGTATTCGATCTTAAAATAGTGCCTGCATGGCTAGGGTGCTTTTACGGGCAAGGGACTGCATATACATTGTTTTTTTAGAATGGTTGATTTTAATTCGGTGGCGCGGTTTATGAGTAAGGAAGAAGGTACTAAGTGTTATTGTGGTAAGTTCAATGGTAAAGGTGACCTATCAACTGTTCAAAGACACATACTTCAAATAACATGACTCACATTAAAGGCCACCTGTCATAGACAGATGAAAAACGCAACCTTCTTTTTGACATAAAATCATGAAAAAGAGTGCAATAAACATGGCACCCGGCCATAATGCATACGAAAACATCATGACAGTGTTGCGGCAAAAATACAACGTTGGCTTTTACCTCACAATATCTGTACCTACGGCACATGAAAACCAAGTCACTATGGTCTGAATTACGTGGCAGTATTCCAAGATTAAGTTATCATTCCTCTCCGTGCGATATGAATTTACCCTTGACATGTGCAGCGGCTTTAATTCGAGGCCGGAGTCAAATGAGCGCAGGAACCACGTTGTCTAGATTTACTCTCCCTATTCTATATAGTTATGGGGAATGGGGATTAGAGAACCTTGCGAAACGATATTTAATTATGCTCACAACAAATATAATCCTAATTCATTTTACTTACAACAACTTACACCCTGTTGCCAACCCTTAGAAATTCTATACATAACAATAAATTTACTATAAGAGTGAAAGCTATTGAATATCATTTCATGATCGTACGATGGCAAGCTATGATATAATAAAAAATGTTCTTTATAGACACGGGGAACTTTTATGTCATTAGCAGCTACAGCTGCTTCTTCACTCTACAGTGTTATAAAACATTAATTGCCACCATATTTAATTCAACGCTGTAACTCCAGTACTTCAAAATTCGTAGTTGTACACATAATAGCTGATTGATATATTGTAGCGTTGAAATGATATTTTGGATGAAATCATTGGTTCAAGTCTGCTTTGATAGTGGAAAATTGTTAGGTTTATCAGCACTAATTTTTAAACAGATTGAAGTGATATTTTGATAAATATCTGGAGACGCTACATACTCATTTGAATTGTCACAATCCTCTTCCACATTTTTTCTCGATATTTTCGCGTCAACCAGACCAGATCCCTTGCTCCCTTGTAGTATTTTCTTCTAATTTATTGATAGAACTGCTGTAATAATTATGTTACTTAGCTCGATTGATCTCTTTTTTTAGTAACAATATTAGATGCTGCTTTGATTTATTATACATATTACAGACTCCATTGGAATAAGAGTTGTACAAACTTGGATTGCCTATTTCCTTGTAAAAGAAGATGCTTCGACCGAATAGATATGGGAAATAGAATAATAATATCAATAAATAAATAAAAAATAAATACAATATCATACATAAATCAAATAGACTATAATAAATAAATTAAATAAAATAATTCAATAAATAAATTTAGATAAATAAATAAATAAAATAAAAATAAATTATCATCTATACAGGGAATTGACTGCACTCTCGAGATAGATTCTGTTAACTCGGACCAGGATGCATGCGACGAGACTTTGATTGGACCGAGACAGATACCTCAACGCCATTCTTACAATAACGGTGGACTTCCTTTCGACCACACATTTCGGATAGCAGCAGTAAGTTTTTTGAATAGGGAGAAGTCCACCCTGACATTCATTTTGATTTTAATAGAAAACAGAAAAGTGAGAAAACCTATTTTAATGAGATTGGAGCAAATCACATCGAAGAATACAGAGGTTATGCAATGTTAAAAGTTTTAATTTGTGACGTCACATGGCGTGCTAAGCTTCCATTATGTCCATGAATATAAACTCTATATATTACCATTTTTTGTCAAGTGAAATGATATTTTTTTTGCGTAGAAGCATGCGCATGAATTTAATGTTTTGAAAATTATTATGCACAGGTAAAAATTCATTCAT